>JAHWFP010058777.1:0-25240 GCA_023313725.1 Lithobius niger
TCAATCCATCTGAAGAGTGCATACAATTATGTAGACTGTAGTTCACACGTTTCTTGCTGCCTGACGAAGATAGGACTGAAAATATTTATTTTCGGGTAATGCCTATCGAAAATTCGCAATACTGATGTGATGAGTATTGACATTTTTGAGTTTGAGCGTCATTTGTTTACTCGAAATAAAACAAAAACGTGAAAATCAAATCATTGAGGTCGAAAACTGAAAAACTATTTCAAAGTGTCAATTTTTTTTAATACGGCGTATAATACTTTCGATGCAATGCAACGACAAAAATTAAGCGATTCTGACTAGATCTCTCTTCACACAATGTTTGCTTCACCTTAGCATGAGAAATTAAGCAACGAAGATTATGATGCAGAAACAATAATTTTGACGATCTGTGAATGAATCTTGTTTAGCACACAGCACATTCCCACAGCCACGTAAAGGTAGGAGGGGTGAAACTGTACATTTACTTTCGTTGCCTAGCAACCATGGCTGAATTCATTAGCAGAAATAGGGTAGGAGGTAAAGTAGAGAAGGGGAGAACGGTCTTACTTAGCCTTCTAATAGAAATACTTTCGCTAAATAAGGGTGTTTTATTGTATTCATTTCCCGGGTACCCAGAATTTTCGGTTACCCCGCCGAATACCGGATACTCCCAAAAGTGGGAGGGTAGGCCCGGTACCGGGCAATTATCGGGTACCCGGTGTATCCCTATAATGGATGGAGAAAGAGGTGGTCGAACCGGAAAAACAATTTCAAATAAACGTATCAATACCAATCAATATCTTCTGTACATTTTCGACTGTCCAAACTCGCTTACTGTGCGAGTACTACGACATTTGTACCTTGGTATAATTTTCCCATGACCGTGAGGCCCATTTTGGCCTGTGACCCGGTGCTTCAGCAGCCAAGAACCCCCCCTTAATTCGGCCCTGCCAACCACTATTATTAATCCCTCAATAATGGCCCTACTAAGCCAATTTCAACTTTTGACTCTTATCAAACACAGAACACTTTATGCAATATTAAAACCAATATGAAACTGTACAAGATAATATTTTAATAACTTAGTTCTGTACACACTTAATACTCTTTAAACCAACAACGATCATATATTAAAGTTTTAAAACCTGTATTTCAATTTCAAGTCCACTTGTGAAATGCAACACACTGATTTAGGAAAATTCTGACCACAGCTCCAACTGGTAGAACACTTTATATTTACAATATGTGTTGTCGTTTCGTCCCTTGGAACTGACTTATGCTGCATAGTTTGTGCCACCAATAGTTACACTGAATCCTTAAACTTATAAACAGATGCAACTCATCAAAAGTAAATTAACAGATGAACCAGCTCAGTTTTGGACCTTTCCAAAACCAGAACCTTACCAGGTACTCCTGTATTATACATATTTTTTAAAGAAACTGAAATTTTAACTGAAAGCGTGACTTTCGTTGATTTAAAAAAAAACAGCAGAACAGATTAAAGTGAAACTGACACAGCAAAATCTACAAATAACCAACAGTACTGAATCTTCTCGGTATAAACGGTAGGACTGACCGAACTATGATTGGCATTGAACAGTTTCAGCTACTTAGGCCACTAAAAATTAATTAGCGCTTGACCACTAGTAGCCTACGTAATATTTTGCTAATATGTTATTCGTAAGTCTGTACCGATCACAGTTTTGCTTCCAATCCGATCTTGATTCGATCAGTGGAGAAACGTCTACCTAGCTGATCGCTTGTCGATCGATCATAGCTCCAGGCAGAATGAATGGAAACATTACAGCATTAGCACAATTCAATCAGAAAGACACCCTTGTGCGTGTACATGATAACTTTGCTCAAATAACACTTATCGTTTGCGCGATTTAAGCGGGATCGAAATTTGTTTCTCCACGTCGCGATCGTAAAAAAACTCTTTACTGCTAATAAATTACAATTAGCACGCAATCAAAATGACTGAACAGGAGCTGCTAATCCGTAATGTCAATTACTAAAAATTATTAAAAAAAGAAAAATTGGTTCTCAGGCCCTCACGTACCGATTTTTTTATGAGAAACAAGAAAAAAAACGACGCAGCAAAAATAATAAAAACCGCCCTTAGTGAAATTGAAATATGAGTATACCATTCTTGTCATTATACAATTGTGTGCACACGTATTAAGAAGCATTACGAGGCAGTATTTTTTTTTATTTTACCCAAACTAAAAAATAATCCCTCCAAATGTACGGAAAAATAGGGTCGAAAAATAAAAAAATAAAAAATAAAATTCCGCCCGCACGGCTTTCTTGAGAAAAATGCCCGAGAACCAACTTTCTTTTTTTAAGTGGCCTAGTATAGGAAGTTTGAGGGTGTTCCCCTCAGATAAGATTGGATCAGTTACTGGTAAAATACGATTGTTTTGCCGATCGATACGATCACGCTCTGATCGACAATGATCGGATTGGCAGGATTGGATCAGTACAACCTTAGTTATTTGTCACGTAGGCTCCTATTCAATATTTTTTAAGTTTTTGCCAAATAACTCCTTATTGGTTTGAGCTAGAGGATTACAATTTACGCCATTGAAGAGCTTGTTTCGATGCCGGTTAAAATAGTGTACTGTAATGTCAAAATCTGTCATTATTTAGCGAAAATACGTTAATGGGAGGACCAAGATTCAAATTAAAAATTTTGACCTGTGATAATCTAAAGTCAAAATTATCAACCCGCATGCGCCTGTAAACCAAACAAGTTTGAACGTCCGTAGGTGTAATTTACAAATTAGCCAGCTGTATTTTGCTTTAGGCCAAACAAAAAAATTGTTTGGGTTGCGTTATGCAGTTAAAAAAAATAGGGTCGGTCGGAAAATTCTTTTTTTTTTTTGCACTATTTTTTTGTTACCAAATTCAGAAAGTCTTTACTTCAAAAATTATAATTTAATATTTTTGTATGCAATAAAGATAGATTCATGTTCACGGAGCAATACTTTTCCTTTTTCTAGAAAGCATTTAAACCATTTTTGCATCGTAGGATGGAGCGTCGAAATAGGGAGGGGGATTTTTTTTCCCTTGGATGGAAAAAAAGTTTAGGGTCGGCTCGTAAAAATAGGGTCGGTCAGGTAACCTAAACTAAACCATTTTTTTTTTGTTTGGCCTTAGGCTTAATAAAAGTCCAACTTCCAACAAAAATTAACTTCAGTAGTTATGTATGCGAAAAGTTTTTTCTTTGGCTACGTCCACCAGAAAACGTGTAAAAACTATACTAAAACAATCTCATCCCTCATTGATTTTTCAACTTTGTGTGTGCCCGAGAACCAATTTTTTTTAAACTTTGCATGGCCTTATGGTACAAATTTTGAAGGTTAAAAATCTCACCAAACTTTACATTTTATTATGGCCCTTCCCCGAGATGAGATTCACATTTAACGAAATTAACCCTTCAAGAGATGCGCACATTTCACCACCTTTTTTTCTGCAAGTCCCGTAGGTTAGGTCAGTTGCTGGACTACAACCGGCATTCACTTGGTTTGGAGACGAGTAAGCTGACCACTGGGCTGTTGCTGCTCGCTTTGCTTGGGGAGCCCTCACAAAGTTTGCACTGCGCAATGGAACCTAGTTTTGGCCGTGTTTGTAGATGTTGAACTGTCCTGCAAGGAGTTTTATGGGGCCATCAAAAACACAGCTTACATTGTGGTTAGTCTAAACAAATTTTTTTTAAATCTTTGGGGATAAAAGGCAAAACTTTGCCTAAGGTGAGCAAAAATGAAATTAAACGATTTGTGTTACACAACCACAAAAGAGCAGGTTACAGTATTTAGTATCGGATGAAAATGGATTACACCGATTCAATACATGTACAGATATGGCACCGATACTTCCACAGTTGAGAATAATCCAGAAGCAGAATATTTTCAGCTGGTCTGCGACAAGTTTTTTATTAACGAAAAAACGGTCTACAGAGGGAGGGAGGGTGTCTGCGGGCTGCAGGTAGCCTAAGGTATGAAGGCGAAATTTTGCATAGTGAAAAATTGTTAGCTAGGCCTATTTGGTTTCATTAGCAGATGGACCGAAAGTAAAGCGGCCGTATAAAGCCGGTGAGAAATTAGCCAATTTGGTAATAAACATTGAATAGTAGATTAATAGAAGCTAAACAGAAATACAGGGTGGTCCACAAAAAAATGACGACCCAACATTTTTTTAAGTCCAAGTTTTCTAGTTAGCACCCCTCAGGTCCAGGATAGGACAGATATCAAATCTAACGAAAAGGAAGATTTTTGTTTCTCCTGGTTCTGTGGGGAACTAACTAAAAAAGTTGAACTTAAAAAATGTTGGGTCACCAGTTTTTTGTGGACCACCCTGTATATTCATCCCCGGACGAACAGCAAGTCACACCGGGGAATGGGGATGAACAGAAGAAATTGGTCAAAAATGAGTTTTGAGTAGGGTTCCTGGTAGCCTAGCATAACTGAGCACGAAGCAACAAAAGCAAAGCACAGACCATTGGTCAAGCTCAAGACCTGTAAACCAAAGTAAGTGATAAAATCTCACCAATGATCTACGTACAGTACATGCCATTAAAAAGGGCGTATCTGGGTGGCTAGGAGGTTAAGATGCTCAACTCAAATATACACGCAAAAATGCTCAGCCACTCGCCAATTGGTGATTAAAATATTTTTTTATAGGCCAATTTGGCTGTTGGATTGGTGATAAACGAGTCCAAACCGAACTAAACATATTTTCACTTCTGGTTGACAGATTTTTATGTTTCAGTACACCATTTTAAAGGTTTTTGGTACAAATGGTCCAAATCTCAAGCTTCTACCCCTTACCGTTCAGAAGTTAAGAGACAAATTTCACGTGCAGTTTTACGCCATGTGAACGTACTATAATTATTAAATTATAAGACCATTTTTCTATGACGGATGTAAGGACTCACTAGGGCCATTAAAAAAGAAAAGTTGGCTCTCAGGCCCCGCTTGTACAGATTTTTGGTCAGTAAATAAAAAGAAACAACGTGGCAAAAGTAACACTTACAGATAATAAATGGTCCTTAGTGAGAAATGAAAATAACCATTCTTATCAATAATTTCATGGACACGTGGTACGCAGATTTATGAGGCACAGTGTTCTTTATTTTACCCAAAATAAAAAATAACTACCCAAAATGTACGGAAAAATGAAGGGAAACATTAAAAAATAAAAAATAACATTCCGCACGCCTGCACAGATTTCTTATGAAAAAGGACCAAGAACCAACTTTCTTTTTGTAAGTACTGTAGCCTAGATTGAACAAGTTTTTTCCTTGGCGTCCATTTCTAAAAAAATGTACGGCCTTTTTTTTTTAAACTTCGGATGCCAAATTTAATGTGGCGGCATTAAATTAAATTTGTCGACAAAGTTTCTCATTTGGCAACTAAAAATGTTCGGACTGGTCAATGGCGAGTAAAGAAAAATATGAATCTGCGCCTATTGGTTATATAAAATAAAACTCAGAAAAAGAAGCACAATTACGCGAAATTTCAAAGACAAAGACATATTAATGTCTTGGCGAATTTTCGATATTCAAATACCAGCTGGAGATGTACACTCACAGCCGACTATCTTCATCAGGCAAAGCACATCGTTTCTTCCTGTCAACTCCTTTGGTGGCATTCGATTTCGGCAGTTGGAATTGCAGTCAGCATTCGAATTCCACAAGAAGGGTCGACAGGAATTAACGGTGTGTTTTGCCTGATGAAATAGTCGGCTGTAACTATACATTTTCAGCCGTAATTTAACTATCGAAAATGCGACAAGGTATTGATATAACTTTGTTTGTGAAATTTCGAGTAATTGTGCTTTGTTTTCCGATGGCTGATACATTTCAAAGTAAGAATCTTTGCTGGGTCTTCTCTCAGTAGGCTAAGCTGCAGTAATTTTCATCTTACCTATAAATTGATGCTATGTACTACAACTACCAGTATCAAATAAATCATGATTCTGCGTCATAACAAACAACATCTCGGCCAACAGTAATTCTATTGAATCTGGCACGAACAATCGGTCACACAAGAGGTCGTCTGACAGAAACAGTTGCATAACACTGTGAATAACTAGGGAGAGTTCACGGTGGGTCATAGTTCGGCTGTTTACTACATATGAACTAGTTTCGACTGCTGCAAGGAGCTTATTGATTATTGCGGTGATGTCATATTCGTAGTATCCGAGTTGCCGACAGGTTTCTTCACCTAATGCAATAAACATAACTGCACCAAATTTGGACTCTAAAGCAACCACCTCTTCAGGTACAGCTAATCGGCGAACTGGCAAGGTACGAACGACAGAGCCATGGCCGACTTCTTTTCGAAGGGAGCGAGAACGAGAAAAATGTTTTCTTTTTGTTTTTACACCTACGACGTTGGCATCAATTTTTGGCGCTGACAAATTTTCAAGTGAATTTGTTGAAGATTTTGAACACGTAAATTGTGGCCGTTTTGCAATTGGAGTTCTGGAATAAGTGCGAGTGACTAATGGCGCACAGATCATGGTTGGTGAAGGAGAACGGCATGGTTCCGGCGAAGTTCGTTCTGATATGACTACCTCCTCCGGCCCACTTATTAGTTCATCTTGGAATTCAATAGACACTTCTCGTGATGGTAGAGGGGTTTTTATAACAACAACTTTATGGCAAGATGCTGGAGCTGGATTTGTCACGTTTTGAATAAGCTGTGTCGATTTTATTACAAATGAAGCAGATTGCGGTACGAGGATTGTCGACTTGCTTGCCAGTGCTTGGGAAGGAAAACCTAATTTGGGTGGCAGTGATGATGAATGCGTTGGCGCAGATTCAGCTATTTGTATCGTTTCTTGAACCAATTCCACCATGTTGGGTGCAGTCTTGTTGCCACTTGGAGCACTTGACGTAGTAACGCAGTTTTTTCTGAACAAAGCATTCTGTTGGACGGTTTTCCCTGCGTGGTTGTCTTTAATGTGTAACTGGAGAGTGCTTGAAAGACAAAAACACTTAGTGCAGTGCGGGCAATTGAACGGCCGGAATTTATTGTGTTCTTCTGACACGTGTTCGTCTAGTAGCGACTTGGTGGCGAAACGCTTGTCACAATATTGACACTTGAATGGCTGCATCGTTTGATGCCACGCCATGTGCTCGTCGAGATGCTCCCGTAAACAGAACTTAGCTTGGCAGGGGCCACATGTGAAACTGACGCCCACAGTACGCTTGTAATGGTGAACCCGAAGTTCTTCTCGGGTTGTAAAGTCCCACTGACACTGGGGGCAAACAAAGTAAATGTTATTAAATACTTCTTTCATATTGGGTGTGTTTGGGGCGATCAAGATTGTACCCTTTCTTTGGGTGCAATCTACGATGTGGTTTTTTAGCAAGGTGCAATTAAAGCACTGCTTAAAACACTTTGGACAGCGGAAAGTTTTAATACCACTTTTATGTTTATGAAGCTTTGTATGAGAACACCACTCTTGCTCTGAAAGGAAATACCGTGACCGGCACAAGTTGCAAGAGTAGAAATTTCTTACGTGCGTTATTGCATGTTCTGCCATAGCTTGCTGTGTTAAGAATGGTTTGGAACACGTGGGGCATACATGCTTTTTGCCAAGAAAAGTCAGTACTGGGGGGTAATCCATTTTTGGCTGCACGGCAGGATCCGTGGGGGGCAATCCAGATAAATCCCCATTTAAGCAGGGTATGTGCACAGTTGACTGTTTCGAAGCCACAGGAATGGGCGAATTTTGGCTCGCAACAATTAAATGTGGTTTTGATTTGCTTACTGGAGTCTTCGACAAAGGTCCCAACGGTTTCGCAAGCGTCAACGAATCTTTGACCGTGCCTTCACATTTGGATGACACTTTCAAAAAAGAATCCGCATCCGTAGAATTACGGCTTTTTTCGCACATTTTAACAGTCGTCGAAGACGTTACATCATCTTTCTTCGAAATTAATTTCTCACCCGTTTCTTGGCAACAGACTGAATCACCCTTTGAAGTATCTGTTGTTTTGAAGTCTGACTCATATTGTGTACATACATTTTTAGACATATTCCGTTGTTTTTTTTTTTTTTATATTAACTTTTTCGAGAAAAGCAATTAGGCCTAGAACGATACGAAGAGTCACTGGTTGATGCTGGGACAGTGACTTAAAAAATGGAATTTGACGATCTTCCCAAAGAGACGGATGCCTTCAAAATTCTACTGTGCACGCTGGTTACCAGTTTTTTCGAATTCGATGATCTTATCCTATTTTCAAATATCTTTGTTTTGCGATGTTTTAACAGCGACAGCGACTTTCAAATGGAATTTGGGCTCATCATACTTTAAGAATCGTTCTTTTGCCATGTCTGAACAGGGACGACTTTCAAAATAGAATTTGATGCCTAGGCCTCTTTCAGACATCTTCATTTTACGACATATTAACGGTGACAGACGCAAGAGCAATGTTTGTGTTACTTTTCTCTATAGCAGCCAACCACATGGTTACTTGGCATGTGTTAGCACGAATTTATAGGGTTGGTGTTGGGGATTTTTGTGCGGACGATTTTATTTCTACGAACAACATTTACTACTGAACTAGCAGGACGTATTGTTTTAGAATCATCTATTTTGTTGACACCAATGGTAGCTATTTCCACAGTGCACACTCGTGGAAAACGTGTGTAACAATCCACATGATAAAATTCGTTTCTCACAGAACAATCTTTCACTGTTCATTCTCTCCAAAATATTTTTGGTTTACAGTTATTTCCTTTCTTAATTATAAATTACTCACATTCCGGTATAATACTGTTTTTTTTGGGATGAATTATTTTTACCCCTCATAACAGTACATTAGCTAGTGCTTGGAACAAAACAATCACCTGAAGCCTCAGTTCCAACAATGCATGGTAAACGCAAGAAGTCACCTATTTCTTCGTCTGAATCAGAGCGATCTTCGCAACAATCACAACAATACAATACTAGTCTTGACAATACGCAAACTTGGCCACCATTTTGGCGAAAACAAACCTCGCTGCGGACGTAAACTGAAACACAAAACCAAATAGGGCGCTCCTACATGTCGCGTTAAAATTTAAGTAAACGAAAAAAAAAACATATTTAGCCTATAAATACCAAAGATTCATAGTAAATAGAACTATCAACCGTAATATAAAAACAGTTGGCCTAGGCATTTTATTATACGAAACTATTTTCGATTTTTATTCATATCGAAACTCGACTTGCACTTGTACGGCGCTCCAGCTCGTAGCTTTAGTTTCGAATTTGGTACTACGAGAAAAACAAATTTGGTCTTTGAGTTGGAGCGAAAAAACGGAATGTGCGCGTTATGAGAAACTAAATAAAAAAAAAAAATTACGTATACAAAACAAATGTAGTCCTTTACTAGGAAGGGTTAAAAAAAACGAAACTATTGTGAATCTATTTTAAAACGTGTAATGCTGTTCGTACATAATCATAATAGAATTGGTAGAATATGTCTTTAATCATATGGCGCTTCGACTGAAAGCCGTTTAACCGGATTGAAAATGTCGTGAAAGGTTTACTCAATGGGAACTGGATAGTCAATCAAGTAAACTGCAAATCTCTATTTATGGAATCTGGATAGCCCCAAAAAATATGGCGGCTTGTTCACGTGTTAGGTAAAAAGTATCATTATGCGTGACAAAACCTATCTTTAAAGTATTAAATTGACTTTAAAAGTATTCCTCCATTTACTTATAAATATAAATATAAATATAAATATAAATATAAATATAAATATAAATATAATATTAATTTAAATATAATAGAGCAATAGTTTTAAAATTGATTTTGTTTTAAAGTCGATTAGAAAGTCGATTTTGCGGTTTTCTTTTAAAGGAATACTTTCAAGAAATGTTGAATCTAGGAATAAAAAATCCGTGGAAAGAGCCTAGGGAAAAGAAAAACTGTAAAAAACAGCCAATGGGAAAAAGAACCGAAGAGAAGGATTTCCGAGGAACAAAGGACTGGACAAATAACCGATAGGAAGAAAATGCCGTGTAAGAAAAGACGTGGAAAAAAACCGAAGGAAAAATAGCCGAAGGAAAACAATCAGAGGGTAAAAAAAAAAAACTGAGGAAAGAAAAAGCAGAAGGATAAAAACGTTTCCTAGTGAAATTTTTTACCTAACCTAGCTTTGTTTAATATCTCTGTAACGCATGATGCAATGGCAACCCTGGACTATTGCACTGTGACTGAGGTTGGCCTAGTTGTCGACGTGCCACTAAACCTCAATCTCCTCCCCTCCAACTCAACCTATAAGAGCAAAGAAAAAAAAACACACTAAAGTAAACAGTTTCGATTTTTTCCGTGACTTTTATTTTCGTGGCTTATTTTTTCCTTCGACTTTTTTCAGTCGGTCTTTTTTTCTGTAGATTTTTAGGCTTTTATACGAGGCTTTTTTTCGCGACATTCTTTTCAGTGCACCAAACTGTTAGGTGGGTAGAACTTGTTAGTGCAGGTTTAACGAGCAAATATATAACCAATTGGTTAACATTTTACTGCAGGAAGTAAATTGGAGTTAGCTTAATGTTTAGAATTTATAAGGGTAAAAAGGTCTAGGTAAAATAACTTTATTTCAGGTTTTATTTTGCATTTCCTTTTAACGGAACTTTCTAAATGTTTAGCTGCAACTATGTATAAATATTGTTCTGATTGAAACAATACCAAACACGTATCATTTTCTGAAGATATGTTTTCTCTCCTGCCCAACCCACCTTCCAACCCCAACGGTCCTAATTCCCCCAGAAAACAATTAGAAAAAAAGACCAATGGAATAAAATCCTCTGGGAAATAAAGGAGGTCCTGAGTAAAGGACGGACCTTTGTAGCGGCCGTGTTCTAGCGACCAAGATAAAAATAAAAGTGTTCGTTTTCATTTAAAAGTATTATCTGGAGCGATTAACTTGGCGAATGTTTGGTGTGTTGATATCACTCCTTTGAGGAGCCGAACCATTCTGAACTTGGCGGCCCCTTTTACCAGTTTTGGCCTTTGGTATGATATCACTCCTTTTTTTTTTAATTGTGTATTAGATTCAACTACACTACCGTGGATATGTGCAATAATAAGTCACATCAACAATAGGTTGAGTGGCCATTTTCCCATTATTTTAATTTCATATCACTCCTCCTTTGAGAGTCTGAACCAGTTTTTGGTTTTATTTTTAATTTATAATTTAATTTTTTTTTTAAATTAGTTCATATCCCTCCTTTGAGAGACCGAACCATTCTCAATTTGCTGGTCTCTTTACCAGTTTTTGGTCTTAGTGTGAATTTTTTTTTTTTCGTGATTTGGACGTGGATACAAATTTCTCTGGCAACGTTGTTTACATTTATCGCGGCACACAAGTGTGTGTCTAGATGGGCACGTCAGTATACACGTTGTCATTGTCCGAACTTTGGCCGTCCAATCAGAGACGATGCCGACAAAACTAACAATGGTTATAACCAGTGGCGTAACGTACAGGTAGGCTAGGTACGAAAGCCTAGTGGGGCCACCCAAGTTCCAACTTCCAACTTCCGAGTTCCAACTTCAAACTAAAGGAACGGATACAAGATAAAGACGTGAAAGCCATCAGGGGTCGCACTAATACGTGTAAAGGAATCTTCACCATCCCCCCCAAAAAAAACAAGCTGGAGCTTCTTTTACACGTATTAGTGCAACACTGATGGCTTATATGTCTTTTTTTTGCATCTGTTTCTTTAAAGCATTAAATGTATTTAAGGCTTACCAAGCTAGAGTTGTTATACACCAAGAATGGGCAACCCACATGAGGCCCTACGACCCCTTAGGTCCGGCCCAGCACGACATACACAAAAATTTGTTATAACCGGCCCGTGTTGTGTCCAGACTTTCAGTAAAATATGTAGCATGCAGGAAGTGAGTCTTAAACAAAACCACATTAAAAAATTAGACTGAAAAAAAGTCATGTACGTTAAGTACATTTTAGGAAAATTAAGGAAAATTGAAAATACGCCAACAGGGAAAATCATACACTAGAAATAATGTCTATATATGTCTATTTATTAAGTACATTTGATGTAGTAGGCCTGTAGGCTCTAACTGTCAAGTAAAAAAAAAGTACCATAATGACTGTTTGATAGTCCATATTTAAGGTCTCGACCTTTTTTATCATTACGTTTTTGTAGGTCTGTCGCGCAGGCTTAAAAGGTAGATCAGCCCTGTTTTAAACTTAGTGCAACACCGATTGCTTACACGTTTTTTTTATAAGGTTTACATCCGTATTTTATATGCGTGAGCATTTTTTAAATAATAATATCGGTTTTTTCTTGGAGATATTTTGTTGTTAACACCTACGTTTTAAGCTATAAAAGTTGAAAATCGGTTCATTGGTTCGATCGCCAGTTGAGGGCAAAGTGTTCCAACAACAACACCAAGAAATGGCCTTGATGTGGAGGCCAAATAGTTACGATACGACCCGAAATCCCGAATTTTGTTGGTCTATGTCAATTCTGGGAGAAATTATAGGGTGTCAAGGTTTGACATAAGGATCGTAGGTAAGCATTGCTTACGGGCCCTTGCAACTCGGCGGGCCCGCCAGGCCTCAGCTATGACGTGCCCGCCCCGCTTCCCTCGGCTCTGGCTATACGCGCTAGGGCCGATGTCTTACAAGTTTGGGCTCCAATGTGTGTACTGTGTGTACTTACGTTGGCGGTAATGGGAGTGAAAAAGCAAAAAAATATGGACATACACAACAGGATTGAGGTTTTTGCACTGAAGAAAGCACGGCTAAAGTATAGATTTATGAGCCTGAAGCAGTGAACTAACTACGGCGTGTCAATTTCACATTCAAAGTGCAATATGTTAAAAGCGACAAGTGTAGGAATATTACTAATTATAGTAGTCAGTAACAATTTAACAAGGCTATAACAATTCGACAGTAAAGTAGGCTAAAAAAATGCCACACAGAAGTGTTTTTTTCCTACAATTCTTTTCAAAATATTATTGTTTGCTTGCATTATGAAGTAATTTTTTTGGGCCAAACGTAAACCAAACGATGTGTGTACCAAGACAGTCACAAAGATCAAAGATGGGGAGGGGGGGGGGGGGCTCAAGGAGGCCCACAATACATTTTGCCTATGGGCCCGGAGGCACTTTGTTACGCCACTGGTTATAACTACTTTCGTACTTACGCGCTCTTCCACACCATTCCCGTTACACCCCCAGGCTGTAAACCAGAGGAGGTTATGCTGTTCGTGTCGTAATGCAGCCATTCGTCCAATTTCATAGCTGGAAGCCTTCCGTCTATCTCGGTATCGCTGAATAATCAAAGGGATAAATGGGGATGAGGACAATCAATACCTCCAGATCTCTGGATGTTAAACTCCCATTCACTTCAAATCATTCGATTTTTTACCATCTTTGAATTTCATTCATCAAGCGCCCAATGCAGTAACGATTTAATTCGATTCATTCCCGAGCGTGGGGAGCTAAATCATTCGAATCGTCGAAGGGTTAAATCACCGTGGTATCACAAATCAGTTCAAGTCCAGACCAGCTACGATTTAAATCGAATCGCGAGTTGAGTGACCATGCCCTGCTGAGTGATTCCTAGTGTCACTACATCCACTTGATTTCAGCAATTCGATTCAATTCAAATCAATGCTCTAAAATTTCGCTTAATCAAATCGAATCAAATCATGGATTAGCTGATTCTCAACTAACTTCCGTGAATTGATTAAGTTTACTTGCAAGTTCTTCTCAAATCATTCTCAAATCGCGATTCCACTCATCTGTTTTTTAATTAATTCATGATCGATACGCGATTTAATTAAATCACGATTCTCAAACGTTATGCAAACAAATGACGATTTGAATAGCTTCGAGTATCCATTCAGATAATTTTTACATCATTAGTTTTTCAAATCGCTCTCAAATCGCAAGTTGGTCAAAGCCCTATTTGATTTGATTCACGATTCGATTCACGATTCAGTCGAATCACAATTCTGTTTGGTTAGTCAAGCGAATTACGATTTGAAATGTGTCGAATAGTTTTAACGATTCAATTTGATTCATGTCAGTCCTCTTATAGATTATGAATATACAAAAATTCTTTGCAAATAATGCAGATCAAACAATAAAGATAGCCAGCCACCCTTTACGCAAGATGAAAACTCTTCCTCTTCCAGTTCCGTTCTACCACTTTAAGAAATGAATGTTCTCTGCCTTATTCATTGTTACCTTGAAAGAACAAGAAGAAGAGATACTTTCAAACATATTTCGTACGTAAAACCCTCAAACCCTAATTCTCCACAAAGTAAAAACAGCCACTCACTCGTTGGACAATTAGCCACATGGGATCGCGACTCAGATTGATAGGTGAGACCGTGCATGGAAACAAAGGCTAAAAAATAAACAGCCAACGGAAAAATCAACTACGGAAAACAACTGTGGAAAAAAAACAACAATTATTTTGTCAATGTTTGTCTTATTGTTTTTTTGTTTGTTTTATTATAGGTCAGGTTAGTTTAGGTCAGTTGCCTTGGCTCGAATTTCACCAGGCAGGCAAAGAAAGTTTCCCCAGAAAACTTTTTTTTTTCTGCGGCTTTTGATCCGTTTGCCTAATCGCAACAAATCACACAAAGAAATAGTAGATTCTATTAAAAAAAAATTTAACTGTTAATTTTTAATTATTTTTATGTAATTACAAACTTTTCTTCGGGCCTTTATCATTTGACCATGCGTGCTCAAATTTTTTATCACCCAATTTCACGATCTCAGTCCTCCTTTAACAATGAAACACGACGATATTGCAACAATGGTTTAAGACTGAGATGCAAAAGGAGGAGTGACATCGGATATCACGCCTGCTCTTGGATATCACGCCTGCTTATAAGAACATCACGCTTGTTACAGATGTTAAAAGGACGTTATAGTCTCGATTAAAATTAAGAACAGCACCGTGAAGAGTTTGTTTTGCTTAAGCGAGAAAAAATGCTTTCGTTTTGTTATTTATTTTCTCTTGTAGCACGAAAACATTATGACACTGAACTGTAAAGGTTTTTTACGATTCAGTACCGTGGAAACTCATCAACGCCGAATAGCCTCTTCGAACAACTTCTACAAAAATTTAAGAGAAGTTGTCTGACGAGGCTGCTCGTCGTTGAGTTCCTGCGATATGAACGGTGAATACAGTTCATAATCCAAGAATGAATCGAGTTCACAATCCAAGGTGAATCGAGTTACAATCCAAGAAGATCGTGAGTCACTCGAGGAGTTACTAGAGAAAATTGCATCTTGCAAATAACAACACAGGATTTCCCCATTTTTTCCTTTTTAATATTTTTTTTTCCTTTGAAGAGCATTTTTTCCCTAAAAGGGAAAAATTCCCCGCAAGTGGCAGCACTGACTAGCAGCGAGTGCTCTCTGTGCTGTGGCGCCCCCTTTAAAGCGAGATAATCTTTACAGAAAACCAAAACCAAATTACTAAACTAGAAACAAAATTTCAAGTAAATCTTTTTCTGAGCTAGCCCGTTTTCAAAACAATCACTGAGGAAGCAACTCGTAGCCCGAGTTCAAGGACAGAGTACAAGCATAAGTGACGCAAATTGGCACTTGGTTAAAAATATCCTGCGTTGCTGAAGCCCGCTTCTGACACTGACATTATTCAGTCAAGGCCTCTATGGTCAAGGCCTCGGCAACGATTTCCCGTTAGTTACGAGATATGAGGTAAGATACGAACGAGATTTGGGGTGCGTTCGAAAATTGAGATACGTTACTCGGGTTTATGTCGGATCATCCTGTGCATGTACTAATCTCTACATCCCTATACTAACCGTGTTGATCGTGTGCAATTTCGCATCAAACCCCCTGATCTGGCTAGAAGTAAAATCCGACTAGGAGTAACTTTAACTTTTAACTTTATTTTCCTTGTCTAGATGCCTGTTACGGACCTTACAGTATTACACGACAGTAAGTAACAAGGTGAATAAACAACGTAGTGTAAAAAACAAGAACAAGTTAGCAAAACAGATCGAGGCAATTAATCATTTAAATAACATGCAAATCTCATGCCATATCACGCAACTCCGTGCGATGTAACCTCACGCAATACAAGCCTATACACGAATGGATATTTTTGTAGATATAATACTAGATATTTTAACAAGAGCATTTATTCTTTAACATTATGAAATCACGCAAATCGAAATCATGCAAAGCTGGAGCAAAACCAGACTAGCTATAGTAAAATCAGAAATGTAGCGAGTGGTGGCATGTTTTTAGTAGAAGCAGTAAATTTTATTTTCTGAAAAAAGAAACAGAAGAAGCCAGATATAAACGTTCGCGTTACAATTCTTTTCTTCCCAATTTTTAAGACCAGACATGATCCGCCATCTTGGAAAAAAGCGGCAAAATCGGCAAAGTGAGAAATTTTAAAACATTTTAACAGCTTTTTACGTTTTTTTCTTTTTTCTTTCTTTCGTCCATATACCATTTGGCTCTCGATTATTGGTATACTCTGCGCAATACAAAACTGGACAAAAGCAATATGAAACGAACGAAAGCCCCCCCCCCCCCCAAAAAAAGAGGAGGAAACCAAAGTTAAAATGTTGCAATATGTCCGCTTCTGCCAACCCGTTTTTCTTTTCCTATGCGCCAAATAAAAGATTTGAAACGTGCCATCTTTAATTAATGAGTTAATATTTTCGATAAATTTTAATGGTTTATTACTGATTTAGCATGAAAACCAAGAACATGTACAATTGTACAATTTCGCTTTAAGCGGAAATAACCACCTAACGCTTAGAATAATCGCTTCAACATCTATACAAGATTTTGTAGTACAGGCTACTACCTTGAATTTGGTGTATAGAACATCTATAAAATCAGCCCTATACAAATGAAGTAATGGACACCCAAGTATATGGGGAACACATACGGTATTTCCAATAAAGAACGGGCCTAGATAACAAAAATAAATTGGTACGAATATTCGTTTCCGGGAAAATCTGCCAAAATCACCCTTTCGGTATGTCCCACTCCCCTTCATTTCCCCTCCCCAAAATAACAGTTTTTTTCTTGTAACATCTTAACCGTTTTTCAAATCGATAACTTGTACCAGCAAATTGTTGCTTGTACTAATTACACTAAATGTTAAGCAGAAAATATCCACAAGAAAGTTCCAATGCATATTTCGCATAAAAAATCTGCCCTTGTTCTTTAAAATCGCGGTTCGCTTACAATGTTCTAGTTGTAGCGCTCAACTCCTAATTTCAAACCACATCTGTAGCCTTCCCATTTAACGTAATTAGGTGTATTCATGCTTATAGGAAAGAAGAGGATGTATTCTTTCCAAAATTGTTTAAAAATACAGTGTAACTTAAGTCGTGAGTCACTTAAGAAGTGAGTCACTTTATGGCCATTTGAAAATGCCATGGTGACGTTATTCCGGAATTTTTTTTTAGTAATGTGTTATTTTTTTTACCATTTTGTTTTTAAAATTCATTTGTGTCATAATGCGTTTTGTGCTATATTATCAAATTGCATATTTCAACACGCTGATTCTCATTCATTTTGCTAGTAAAATTTCATTAAGTTATAAACATAACACCCTGTATTTTAAAATGGAACTTAGTTGACAGGTAAGACATGTATGGTTTGTTTTTGTTATTGGGACTACCTTAATCATATTGCATTGAGTTATTGATGTGGGCTGAAAAGGCAGTATGTTGGTGGGGGGAGGGTGTTTGTGCTTGGTGCTGGTAGTTAAATGGGGGGGGGGGGGGATCCGCCGCACACTGGCATCTGAATTCAATAATCTGTCCACTGCTTAATGTTTAATATTTACCTTAACCGTACATATGGACTTAGACGGCCAGTAGGGAGAAGAGGATCTGTGTGTGGGGTGACGCAGGAGTAGAAGGGACTATCGTAACCTAACGGAGGCAGAATAGACAGAGATGGGGGAGGGCAGAGAGAGTGGAGGTGGGGGATGGGGAGAGCAGGTTGCCGATAGGGTTAAAAAAAGATTTTGTAGGATACGTGACTTAGCAGGGGAAGAGACGAGCCTTGGTTGGTCATGCTGTTTAGTTATTAAGGCCAGTAGTTTTCTGGCTTTTGTGAGCACACATTTGCTTCTCCCCGGGCTTTCCACTAGTGAGTGGTCACTGGGACCACAATGCCATTTGACTTAGATTCGCACGTTCGATCCATAAATCCGGGTTTTATTTTGTGTATTTTTTTTTTTTTTGGTTAATTAGGTGACTTAAAAACATTTTCAGTTAGTCAGCACACTGCATCATGGCTACACTGAACGAAAGCTGACATTTTTTCCAAGTTTCTTAAAAAACAGTTTCGAAAACTAGGACCCACTTTTTTCGGAATCAGGATTGAATTTTGGATTTAGAAAACTTGTGCCTATCTGCATTTTGTTTTTCAAATACTTGCAAGAAAAAAAGTTTAGACTTAGAAAACTTTCAGGTGGAGCGTTTTTTATGGGCCACCCTGTACAACGAATATCAATTGATTTTTTAAAAATTTTTTTTATTTAGGTGTGTTTCTTACAGCCTATTATTTCAACAGACAAGGGAAAATTACCTTTTCCCCCTTTGATACATATTTCCATAAATTGTTGCGATGAAACAACAAGTCAAAGATTTCTGTATTCTTTGTTTTCTTCTAGATGAGGGTAAACCTGATCGCAACATTGGGCCAAAGAGTATGTCAACAACAAATACGCTATATTATAGTCCGATCGGTCACAACGTCGGCAAATCTGCAGCATGCAGACACACAACAAGTCGCAAATCCCAAGCCATTCCACGAAATTCCAGGACCAAAGTCATGGCCCATCATCAAATCAATGTGGGCATTTCTTCCAGTAATAGGTAACTAAAATGAAGCCTCATTGAGGGTCTTAACCAAAAATGCTTCCGTTTTTCTTCACCAGATGGCGACGACGTGAAGAGCCTATACACTTCTTTTTGAGGGAAAAAGTTACTTCCGGTGTGGGCGATGGGTAAAATTATGACATCACAGATGCTGTCCGGATCTAGATATAGTTAACACCGGTCTTTTAGTAAGGACATCCATCGTCTGTGACGTCATGGTACATCAGCCATTCACTGCTCAGATCGCATCTTGGTCCGTCTTGTCTAAATACGTATCCGTTCTTCTTAGGACATATCACTTGCACTTCCGGTAGCATCTCTCAATACGTACCGTATGGCAACAGGAAAAACAAAAGAATCGATACCCTAACAATGAATGCTTCGACGGATTTTACAAAATACGCAGTGGAAAGATTGCGAGGAGAAAACGTATTGCAGCTGGATAATAAAACTTACTGGGTGGTTTGTACTGAATGCGGTAAGGAGGGTTGGGCAGGAAGCTAACTAATGAGGATTGAGGGGTGCTAACTAGAGAGGAACCAAAAGATAATGCCAAATCCCGCGGGGTCCCACAAAGGCTTGACTAGTGTGCTTGATTTACTGATTTACCTTTGATTTACTGGCTTACTTTGATTTATTCATATACCCTTGATTTACTGATTGACCCTAGATTTTCTTATTTACCTTTGATTTACCGTTGATTTACTGATTTATCTTTGATTTATAGTGTGATTTAAGAGTGATGTACTGATTTACCTGAATTGGATAATATTTACTGATTTACACGACCCTATAAACTCTTGACACGACTTAACAGTGATTTGCCAGTGATTTGCTGATTTGCTTCTGATTTATTGATTTACAATGATTTCATGAATTAGGATGATTTACTGATTTACGAAATAGTTAATGATTTGCTTCTGATTTATTGATTTACAATAATTTCCTGATTTAGAATGATTTACTGATTTACACGATTTATAGTCATTTACTCTTGATTTACTGATTTGCCCCCAAGCTTCTGATAAACCAAGCTTCTGATTTATTGATTTACAGTGATTTACAGATTTATTGACTTACCAATGATTTCCCCTCATAAATCATTCAGTGTCATGATTTTCATGCGTGTCGGACTCCTCGCGAAATCCACTCTTACTTTGGTTTTGCTTCAAAAGCGTGTTTGGTAGTGGCTACTCACTGGAGCGAGTTGCTCGCCATACGTAAATCTCGAATGTGATGCGATTTTCACGTAATCATTGGCCATGTTGCTTACAAACATGGCAAAGACTGCGTCAAAATTACGTCATTTTCGACATTCACGAGTGACGTGCATCTCATCCCTGCGAGCATTTCGGCCACATTATCATATGAGCAGTGTGTCGACTGGTCAGCTCAACCGAACCATATCTCTGTAATGTGTGGTGCAGTGGGAACCCGGACCACTGCACTGTGACTGAGGTTGGCGCTAATGACCAAGCTGTCGACGTGCCATTAAGCCTCATCCCCCCCCCTCAACCGAACCTGAAAATCCTTTCTACTAGTCCATGTCCATATAAAGTGTTAAAATGTGGTCAATCAACTGGTCAAAAGTAGGGGAAAGGGAGGGAGGGGGGGGGGGGGACACCCTTTGATAGGCAGTCTATTTGATAGGCTGTCTTCTCTCCTTCGCTTTGCTGCTATGTAGTTAGACCGAAAATATAATTTCTCAGCTAGCCATTTTAAAGCATATTATGTGCACCAACCCACACGTCACATTGCATTTTCTTGACTAAATCAACGTACCCACTACTATCGATGTTTACAGAGTGTACTTTACAAAGGATATAGATTGTGTTAGGACTCGCGAAAGAATATGCTGCTTGGGATGATTCTGTCAAATCATCCCAACCAGCTTAAAATGAAACAGCCCGTTCTGGAAATTTCCCAACTTCTTGATAGGACAGCCCACTCTTTTCTGGTTATGTGCAGGTCTCCAGCAAGAGATAGGTATAATCCTTCACCCAAAGAGTTGATGTGCACTTTTTAATTCAGCTAGCTAAAAGTTGTAATATGGTTGGTCTGCAGTGTGCTTGTAGTGTGGTCTGTAATGGTTCTTATTTTGGCAATGTTGAGTAATTTCGAAACTGTCAACAATGCGTGTTTGTTCCATTAGACCTTACCTTAAACATCAAACAAATTTTTTTATTTTCTATTTACTGCTATTTAAGCATTCCATGTTGTTCTTCTGCATTCTTTGTTAACTGCGTAGACTGAATTTTGCTCGCTTATTTCACCCCATAGCGTTCGATTGGTAGTTCATTTGTCTGCCGCTCTCATTCACCAGGGTGGCATTCAAAACATCATAATGAAATTCCCTGATTTTTCCCGGTTTTCCAGACCAATACTGACATTTTCCCTGATTTTTTTTCGGTCGAAGAAAGTTGCAGTACAGGACTGAACATTTTTTTTCATATTTCATCAAAAATCGCCAAATCAACAAATGTATTGCCATAATTGGTATTTTGTAAACAGTAGGAAGCCATAATCTGAACAAAACCAGAAACGCACTTACCACGCAACGTCCCATGCTACTTAGGCCAATGGAGTTTTTGCTTTATCGTAAATGAAACGGTAAGGATATGGATTGTTATTGTAATAAAGTGAAAGTTTTACAAGTAAACCGTGAAATCCGAATTTGCTATTCTGCTTAGATAAAAAGACTTTACATAATATGTTGAAATTCCCTGGATTTCTGTGTATGTTTATCAAATTCCCTGAATTTTCCAGGATTTCCAGGTAGAACGACATCCTGAGCACTTTTGCTCTTATTAGCATGGCCGACAGGCACGTGGGAGATAAGATGTTCGGAGCATTCTAATGAGCTGGAGGGTCGTAGTTCATTAGCGTCCTGAGTGCAAGAGAAGGCTCACACGAAAGTCAGAAAAAGTCACCATCAGCTGCTAACAGTAACAAGACGTATCAAAGTCACAGGTGCAAGAAAGACAAACAGTTTTGGTGCACGACATCTATATCATTTCAACTGTGTAGCGATGCTTGGCCATGGGCAAAATAATATTGTCGGCCAGCGAAAGTTTTATTCGATGTTGAGAACCAAAATGAAACGATACGTGTTGCTGCTTAAAAAGATTGTGTTGATGAGAATCTTCACGAGGGAGTAAAGTTGTAATGAGACCTCATGATTACCCATGTCATTACTTATTTAGATTAGACTACTGTTTCGCCGTGTGAATCCGTGCTAAATCCCGTGTTTTGGCTTGATCATCCCATTGTTTAGCATCACTCAAGCCTTACATTGATACTGCAGAAGTTATTTACTGTAGTAGGTGAGAGGGTCATAGATGTAGAGCAAGGAGAATGGCATGTTTCCACTCATGTCATGCTGTACTGGGCTCAATGTGAATTCCACTTACATCAGGAGGGGTACCCACACATAGCGATAGTCCTTTACAAATGTGCTCGGGCAGCCTTGAGGTTATGGTTTACCTTTTCTGTGGAATTGTTTTCTAAGATTGTAAGCTGTGATCGTCCTATGGTCTGTGCTCGCAACCCACATGGTGTTCTCAGTGGGTCTCCTGTCCGATAGTACATACAGCCTTTGGAATAACCATTGTTGGTCACAATTGTTCTTCGTACCCTCATATAGTTCAAAAGTACCATGCATTTCCAAGAACTTAAAACTAACCCATTTGAACTATTAACAACTGCGTCAATAAACTTTGTTGACAAGGTGCCGTTGCCCCCACCCCAAAACTAGGAACAGTTGAATAAGGGTTTGAGTAACGTGTTTCAGTAAGGGTCATTTGAGTTCCCAGTTGACCCTTACATGTTTGCACAGGGGAAACTTAATAAAGCAAGAAATCCCATTCGTCTTATCACATACCACAATGTTAATAGTAAAGTCACTCACCTTGTTAATCTTTTAACACTCAGTTGATGTTCCATTCTACCCAAGACTGAAGGGGAAGCAATGAGTTCTACTAAGCAAAATGGGATAGAACGGAATTTCACTAAAATTGAAGTGGAATGGAATTGATGGCAGAAGACAGAATGAAGGAGTAATAAGAACTAATCCAATGAGTGATGAAAGCTTGGGGGTGGGAGAAGGGATGGATTTCTTTTGATGTGACAGCCTCTTCCCCTCTAGCCCTATTTTGGGTGTTTTCAGGTAATACGTTGGCCAATCCGACAAATGCACCAATATAAAAAGGAGTAACAGTTCTACAAGCCGTATCTATCATGGAAGCTTTTCTATCACAACTTGCGTGGTCTATAAAGGAAGGACGTTCATCCAGATTAATGGAGTCCCTGCTGGCGCCCTAATTTCAGGATACCTGTGTGATATGTTGACCTTCTAGAGAGAATGGTAAACCACAGATTCCAGCAGTCATCATCAACTAGGCCGATCAGTTGCCCTGATTCCGGGATAAAAACTTAGCCAACACTCTGTGCTGCAGGCCTGAAAACGAAGTCGTTCAACTTACTAAGCAACGGAAGGGGCGCGCTACTACTACGACTGCTATGATGGCCTTCATCCTTTAAAATTTAGCAACAAAGGTTTAACCGTGGGGCAGGTTGTTGAAGTATGAATACCTGTCGACATTATCAACAGAACAAATTCATAGTTAATGCAACCTCATTATACATAACATACAAAGTTTTAACAATGAATAAACTCCAGATCTCAACAAATTTGTGGAAAATTCATAAAATTCTAGACCAAACAGGTCATACTTATTCCTTATCAAAAACAAAGTTTAAATCTAGAAATTCCAGAGTTAAATTCAAACGCTTCATTATTAACCCCAATAACAGTTAAACACCTGCCAACTCTCTATTCTAACAGGGTTCTGTATTGAGACCATTGCTGTTTTTGGGTTATGTTAATGAAATTTATGTTAATGAAGTTTCCTCCCTCATGCCTCAAAAAACAACTGTCGTAATGGTGGTACTGCTTCCACTTAACATCTGCCACTTGGGTGGGTTCATGCTCCGCGTATCGTCTCTATATTATTATTTTTATTTATTTATTTAAATAAAGTAAGTGTAAATAACGTCACATGGAATTACAAATCAAAATCTAAATTAGAGAGGCCTAATTAATGAATAAAGGGTACATAAGGGTATGGGAGGGTACTAAAGGATACATACAAGTACATAAGATACATAAGATACAAAACGGTGCATAGGGTAAACAATGATATGGAAGGGTACGAACAAGGTCTGGAAGGGTATGTAAGGGTACAAAAGGGTAAGTAGGGTGCAAAGGGTATGGAAGAGTACGTAAGGTGCAAAAGGGGTATATAAGGTTACAAAAGGGTACTTAAAGTGTACATGAGGGTATGAAAAGAGTTCGTCAGATGCAAAATGGTATACAAGGTTACAAGAGGGTACTAAATTGTATGTAAGGGAAGAAAAGATTATGTAGGGTGCAAAAGGGTGCATAAGATTACAGTAGGCTAGGAAAGTGTACATAAGGGCCCAAAAGGGCATTGAAGGGTGCAAAAGGATTCGAAAGAGTACATAAGGTGTAAAAGCAAAATTGATGGTAAGGTACAAAACGGTACGAAAGGGGACATAAGAGTATAAAAGCAAAAGGTACAGAAGGGTACTAAAAGGGTACACAGGGTATAAAAGGGTGCAAAAGGTTAGTGGCGTGCACAGGAGGGGGCAGGGGGGTAGTGCGAAATGGTACAAAAAGTACAAGGTAAAACGAAATGTTCTCCACCAGGGCAACCGTTATTCAAGGGCAAATTTCGGAACCAAAGTTGCCCAGTCGGCATTTGATTTCATTTTTTTGCACCAAGTATCTTCTGTTTGATTTCCATGAGCAGAATGTGTTTGATCAACCTTTTACACTAAAAATAGAAGTTTTGTTCGCGTATCAGATGGTCAAAACTATTCATATTAATAAACAAAAACGGAACGTTAGGCCGTGAAAAGAAATAAGTTTGTTTCACGGGTATTTTCATTCAAAAAGTAACCAGGCCACCAGGCTTTTTATTTTATTTTTTATTTTATTGGAAGTAACTCAAGTCTTACTTTCAACTGCTCAAAACGCTTGCATTTTAATTTTACGGAAAAACTTGCAAAACACGTAATTTTACTTAGCTGCAAGTGGTTAATTTAGGCTAAATAATACTTATTTTCAGCTAACTGAATTGCTTTTCCTTGTAACGGTAATAAATTTAACTTGAACTAGCAAATAAAAAGCATCGACAAGGGGCAAAGTTGACCACCAGGCAGGGCCTGAGAAACAATTAATTTTTTTTTCGTAGCCTTAAATGTTTAGAGTAAGGATCTAAAAGTCAAAACCTAGAAGGAACACGGACAAGCTTTGACAATCAGGGTGTAGGTGTAAAATTTTGTCAGTAAGA
>JAHWFP010058778.1:0-19130 GCA_023313725.1 Lithobius niger
CCCTGCTGGTCAACTGTCAAGTAACTTCCGCGCGACATTTTTCCAACAGCTTTCGCAAATTGACAGCACCTACACTGCCTAGTATTCCAAGTCCTTGGAAGGTGTCGCAGAAAAAGTTGCACGCAAACCACTATTACCACTCTTTTGTCATTCTCATTGTTGTAAAGTCTCCGTATAAATCATTTAACCGGAGAGTTACAACAATGGTAATAGTGCACGCACGCTAAGTTAAAAATTGTACACTTAAAACAATACCACGAAAATGTGTGCTTATTGCTTATCGCAACAATACCACGAGCGATAAGTTAAAAGTGGATTCTTTTGGAAAGGACGATGCTGTAGTAAGCATCATCTGGATGGAAAGAAGGATGACGGTGGCTTAGTTTCTCACCACCCATTCATCCATCTATGCATTTAGAACCCAGACTGTTCACAAAGCGTTACAACGAATCAACAAATGCGCGCAATGAACAGAAATGAAACTACATTGAGAAAATATAAACAAACACCCGTCGTAGCAGCCGGGGAAATTTGTGAGTCTAAACAGTCGTACAATGGTCTTCACTGCTCTTCCAGATGCTACGAATAATTCGTTAATTCCTACGTTTCACTGGCGAAGACGGCGCGACAAGGAAACAGATTCCTCTCTACTCAACAACTATAACAATACGGCACGTGCAATACAGTTCGGCTTTAGACCTGTGAACAATGACGCAAAACAAACACGGCTCTGGTGGCATCGTTGCAGCATTTACGAGTGAGCAAATCAAATAGACGGGGGGGGGGGGGGGGGCTTCAGAGCTAATCTCTTTTGACGCTAACTGAGGCTGGCCAATGCCCCAGGCCGATAAGATTTAAGCCACCAAGTTTAGCAGATGATACAAATTTTGATAAAAGGATGTGCCACCGTTTGATCGTTATTGGCACCCAGGTTATTTCGGTCTAAGCAAACCTCATGATGTTTTACATCTTCCAAGGAAACACAATCAGTAGCCTGCCTTCCAAACCACTCAAGGCTAGAAAATTACATAGGGACTGTTGAAGACGGTTGTAGGATAGTAGCTCACTGGACAACAAAAGCTCACCTATCCAAAAAGCTAACAGAACCAAAAGCTCACTTAACAAAACAAAAAATTCACTATTCTTAAATACCTTGAAATTTTTTTAAAAATATTCATTATTCTTAAATACCTGGGGTTTGCATTTCTTAATGACCCATCACGGTATTCTTTGTGTATTTGTGTCCTTGGAACAAAAGCTTTCGTTTTCCCATTGTTAGTTGTACTTAATTCCATGACTTAGAAATGTAAGAGAAGAGTCCTGAATTACTGATCGATGCCGCCAATTTTTATTTCAATTTTCCCGGCCGCTCTAGCGGGTTTGCTTGCTCGGCGCGATGCTATGCTGTCTTGGAGACAATGACACATACCGCTCTCTGGTGCCGTTGATGGAGGCAGGTACTATTTTTCGCCACGTTTTTTGATAAGTGGCATTATTCATCTTCCGTGCTTTTTTTAGATACCGTTTTAAGTGTCAAGTCTTTTCGTCGTACATAAATTTCGGATTTATTTCCCTGAATGATTAAACTAAAGTGAAATTAATTATGTCTGATTAATTGAAGTATTGGAGTGTCAAAATCCCAGCAATCTATTGTCCCGTTTGATTAATAATAATGATAAAATGAGTCTCTTTGCTCCATTTAAAAGAGCAAGTGGACATGCAAGGGTCGTGGTGGACTACTAACAGCATGCCGATTTTTTTTTAAACGAACTTAAACAAATTCGCATTAGCAGATGCACGTCAAAATAAAAAAAAATTCAAGACTTCTTGAGAAAAGAAATGCGGATTGTCCGGAGGAAATCTGGAATAAAGGAGAATGTGAGAAGGCCAGCCTCAGGGGCAGTTTTTAGGGCGCAATGTCATTCGAGAATAAGTTATAAACCCTCACCCTCAGAAAAAAAAAAATATTCTCCTGCAATTCAGGTTATACCTGGTATTTACGAGCCTAAGGTGATTTTCCCGAGTTCGAATCTCAGTACTAAAATATAAGAGCGGTAAATCGACCGGGAGTTAACTAGTGAATAAGTTTGAAGTTAGGGTGAAATCCGCCTTCAGACGTCTACAGTCGAGGGTGTCGAGTTTGAGTATTTTCAGTATTTAACAACTTAAATCCACCATTAATGCATAAACAATGCACGAACAGTGGAAAGCATGAAATGAACGGTATGTGTTTTAAGTTATCTTTTACACAGACAGACAGTCACCCACCAGGTCCTTTGTTCTGCTTATCACCACAAAGGACCACAAAGCACTGATTATTTTCCCATTTCTCGACTTTATTCGTGTTGAGTGGCCGCTAAAACATTTTGTGTTCACCTTCCTAACTGCATGCTGAATTTAATCACTATGCTAACATAAGGGTTTTTTCGTTAATTACACTTTATAATTTTGTCACTTGCGTGCAACCAAAGAAGAAACGGAAACGTTTTTCCCCCCAGTTTAGAATCAAATGGATGCTTTCGTGACTGTAGAACCCCTTCACTCCTTATCAATCTCGTACAGGATGTCTGCAAAAACCCATGCCACATCTTGGGTCAACCACGTAATGACGTACAGGAGGTCACCAGTTACCACAGCTAACAGCCAGACAATATCCAACAGAGGGTAGGTTCCCGCCCAGAACAGAGTGTGCGTGAACGACCGGAAGGGCCAGACGGGATCGTGGGCCAGCGCGGTGACCAGACCCCAAACGTCCTGAGTTGACCATTTCACCAACCACATCACATCGTATAAACAGTCGATGCAAAAGGAGCCCACGTTGCGAGCCAAATCTGCGACCAGTTCAAGCTTCCTGTGTTCAACCATGGCTGCCAGTCCGAAGATTCAGGACGCGATAACACGGATGATTGTGGTTCTTATCGAACTTTAACTGACGAGGATGGGCCAGTGTGCAAATCGCGTAGCAAATAGCTTCAGAAATCTAGAAATAGTAAACAAATAAATAATTAGTAAAAAAAAAAAAAAAGATAATATTTAAGGCGTCGCCTGTAGCTCATCCAGTGGGCGGGGGGGGGGGGGGGAGTAGAGGGTTGGAATAAGATCAGAATTCGGCAAAAGGAGTCTAAGGAGGGGGCGGAGTACTTTTAAGTTCCTCGGACTTCTGTAAAACTTCTGTAAATGAAACATTTACGAAGGCAATTTGCAGAATTTGTCAATTGCAATAAACGTCTTGTTTGTCTATTTTGGCCAGATTTAACTCTTAACTTTGGGTTTTGGAGAGGGGAGCAGTTCCCCCTCTCCGCGATGTGCCTCTGGGGCAGATAGTGGGGGGGGGGGGACAAGGAGCTGACGAGGGGGTTGGGAGCGACATTTTTTTGAGTACTTGCTTTTTCCCATTCATGTTGATTCATTTATTGTATTTTTAATCTGCAAAATTCCACAATAATATAGTAAAATTTGCCAACAACGTCGTTTTCCTTCTTTTGATTTTGTAGGCCTAACCCACTTCCAGCTAATATTGCCTTCCAATCACATCTCACGCGTAGGGGTGGAGGAAAGGTATAGTCGAACTAAAGCTTTTGTGCATAACCGGTTCACAACAAAACATGCAACAAATCCTCACACATTAAATCATGTCTATTGTCTCTTCGAACTGCTGTTGGAAGACGGTGTCAGAATTCTTTCCGAGAGTCCACTGTTGGCTCTCACAGTGAAGCAGGACTATCCAACAAAGGTGGGGTATTCGTGGTTTTATCAACTTCACGCTGTGTCCTAGATGGCAGTGGATCGGAGAAAAAAAAAGCTTTACTGGCAAAATCACGAGTTCACAAAATTAGGTCGTCTCTTAATCGACTATAAAGAAGGGTTGTCAGGTCAAGCCTTTTCACACGTTTTTCAAAATGAAACCTTTGAGCGAATTAAAGTGCCTGGTGGCTGTTCTTTGAATGTGTTCCAACCTATTAATATCCTTAATGTAATGGGGTGACCAGGCGTGGATTCAAGTTTTGGTCGTATAAACGTTAGCCCGCCAGGACAAACAAACGACAAAACAAGTAACGGCTGTGAACGACGGCACTGAATGTAACCCGTTGTCACAATGGCGTGACAAGACTACCAACCAACCAGGGTCCAATCAACGCTGCAGAATGAGACCAGCTGGAATGTTTATGTTTCAATCCAAGACGTAAGCCCATCACACCCATCATATTGTTTCAATATTTTATTTAGGAAATTATATCCCCACTAAATATAGAATAATTCTTTAGCCCCTCTCTACATTTATTACGTTGCAGAGATGTTCCTGAAGGCAAACAACATTAATCGTAACTACGAGATGCTGTCTAGGTTTCATACAATACACACAAAACCATTTTCAAGGTTTTTCAAGGCTAATTTACAACCAATTTCAGGGCCAACTCTTTACACAGTAGACTATCAAAATTACCTTTTAATTCCAGTATTTTACCAGCTGTAAAATACTGGACACACCATTGTGTCCTTAGTGTATTTTACCATTGTGTCCTTAGTTTCTTCCACCAATACACAAAGAGGAAGGAGAAATACATCAACTAACAGCAAGTGGAACAGTACTTGCTTGGCTGCCCCTTTCGACAAAACTTGCTTACACTGCACTGCACCTCTCTCTCTGTTTTCTGTCTCCAGTCCAATCAGAGTGAAGCACTGTTCTCAGAACAAATGGCTTCGGCTGACAAACTATTTCTATTTCTATTAATTAAAAAAAAAAAATTTTATTCCGAAATTAATATTATTTTTATGGTGTTAACCTCATTCCAAACAAAATGCACTCACGAAAAGCAATGCCGTTTTAAAGATCAGAAAACAAAAATTCAAATTTTCAAGGTTTTTCAAGCCTTGAATTTTCGGTTTTCAAATTTAAGGTTTTTCACGGAATTCAAGGCCGTGTACGAACCATGCGTCTACCACCATTTGCGTTTTCTCCTATCATGTTTGTATCCTATTGCTTTTTTTGAAGTGGTATTGCCGATATTTGAAGCAACTTTTCAGCCATTAGTCGGTCAGTGGGTGACGTCAGTTTGCCTACGAAAAACATGAAATCTTGCGTTTGCTCCGATCTGACAGCAAACGACTACGACCGACTACCTGTGTGGTTGCTTGTCACAGTGACGGTCGGATATCTCATCGCAGTGTGGATGGGCTATAAACGTGATTGAGGCAATTTAAACAAAAGAATGACATTCACAGGTTTGGTAACCATACCTGTGTAACGACTGTTACATGTAAAGCAACATGCATCACGAACCCAACACTTCGCGGTGCGCCTTGCCGTTACGTGAGCTGCAACGGGCCCGTCCAATTGCCGTCAACACGGTAATTGGTGGAGCGCCAACAGCTACGCAGGGAGCGAGTCCAACTGTTAAAATCAGTAGAACCGCTTTATGCGCTGAAATTAGTTGCTAGCGGCAAAAGGATGTTTTCTGCATATTACCCAATATTTAAGCTCGTCGTTAATATTATTAGTTGGTTCCCCAGACACCCTCCTCCCCACTTTTATTTATTTTTTATTTATCAGCTTTTTAAAAATTCGCTGTGGACTTATTGAGGTACAAACGTGTAGACGGACTGAATTTTCGGTAATGTTGAAGAAGACGCGCGGAGCCTAAAAACGAAAATATAATCTCTATAAACGCTAATTCTTACCTTATAATAACAATCAGTGTTTCTTCTTTATTGACATTTATTGAAAATTAGTAATTGTTGCCGTCAAATTGTTCTAAATTGATTGTTTTCCCGGCTGTGCTACCGTCCTTTGTGAAGCGTTGCGTGTCCGCCATTATTACAGACTGATTCGAGGCAAGAGTCACCAGGAGAGAGTAATCGCTAAGTCAACCGCTACACTAGTAACGTTTATATGGTTTGATGTGCTCCGAGCCAGGCCTAACCTAAACCTACCTAACTGACCTAAACCTACCTAACCTAAACCTATCTAACTGACCTAACCTAACCTAAACCTACCTAACCTAACCTAACGATTAATAACATCTACAACACTATAACATGTTGAAAAAAGTGTGTCAAAAGAGCGGCAAAAATCGATTACGCACGCCAGGGGAGTGACATCAAATAACAAGCAGCATCCTTCGTTATCCATAATGGCGGACATGCGACGCTTCGCTAACGATGGAAACACGCCGGTAAAAAATACGGATTTGAACGTTTTATTGACAATCTAAATGAAAACCAATTGTAACACATGCCAGAATAAACATCGATTGTTGTAAAACGGTAAGAATTAACACCTTTAGATATAATATATTCGTGTATATGATCCGCGCGTCATCTTCAACATTTCCAATTTTCCCGTAGATTGATAAAAACATTATCAAGGAACTAGTTTATAACAGTAACGGACTGAGCTCCCAAAACAGTATTAATCCTTTGAACTATAGCGTTAGTCCCAGAGTAAAAAAAAAAATCTTACTTACTTTCAAATCTGGCTATTGCCGCTGTTAACGGAGCAGAAATCCCCAGACACTCAGTCCACAATCAGTTATTTAAATCAATAACTGATAGGCACCAATAATGATTGATACAAGATGCAATAAAAGGTAAAAATTGGGGGTTGCAGGAAAGGCCTCGTCTCTTCTCCACGGCCTCCTGCTAAAGGCAACAACAAAAAAACCTAAATCTCCAAACTAACAATGCAAGTAAAAATTATGTTTTGTCAACAATACCAGGAATGAATAAATGACATACTGTAGGACGGAGTGTAGCCTTGTTGGTACTATCGCTTCGTATTCCACCGATTGCACAAGGCCCTCTGGGAGTGAAGCAACAGATTTCAGCCCCTGGCTCCAAGCCAGTTGATTTAACATGGCCAAAATCTAATTTTACCAAAGCAATGATAAGCGGCTTTAACTTCCTGCAACGTGCGGGAACTGGCATCGAGTCGGGAGGCGAGACGCAATTTTTACTACAGTTGGCCTTGGCTTGAGAAAAAAAAATACCTTCCTCGTTTTAAGCTCATTTAAACGTTTGTTTTTGTGCAGTGACACATGCTCGGAATATTCGCATCACAAGGTATATTTTTGACACCTATTTATTAGGTAAAAGCCTATACGGAATCATTTTTAAAGTACGTATTCCGCAAAAGTAAAAACGGACACTAGTTCGATAACTGGCTGCATGGGTCCAGGACGCTGTACGAACGGTGGGACAAACCGTGTTGTGGACTCCATCTTTATACCGCTCTTGACATTGCTTACCTACCGATACTTCGTAAGAAAACCCCAGACTACTGTGGTTTTTGTTTTTTATGGAGCACGAACCCAAACTGGGTAACACTAACACAATGCAACTCGAGAACTCTGTGACAATGCCATCAAAATCGGACAACAATTGATTGCACAATTGGCTGCAGTTTCTGTGTACGTCGTTTATCAGTGCTACCGTTCGAACTATGTCAGGTTGCACGGATTGTGGCGTTGTTGGTTTTTTCTTTGTTTATTTTGTTGATGAGCCAAACGGAAGAACTCTAGTTTCATCTGAGAGCTTATAATTTTAAAGCAAATGACGGTGTGTGGTTCATTTTGGGGCCAGTAGGCTTTATAATTGACAGCCTGATACGACAGAAAAATTTTATTATTTCGTGGATTCGGACTTCCAGAGTTGAGATCTAGACACACGCTAGTGTGTCGCACCAAGTTTGTCAAAAACATCACGTCAATTCAGTTGTCGAGTGCGTAAACCCTTATAGCGCAACGCCATAACGTAAGTGTCTAATATCCTGAAGCATTGTTTGGCACATTTCAGGTACTTGGGCAAATATAATATTGCGGTACAAAGCTTAAATTATGTTAAAATTGGGAGCAATGACCCACCTGACAAAAATTAACTCAATGCAAAATCTGACCCTCAATAACGTTACAAATGTGTTACTAACTACTTCTTTTTCTACCTAGCTAGTTCGCTCATCCCCGTGTTAAATCCCATAGGATGGTTATTCACCGATACCAAAATGAAAGAAGGCTTCTAGCCTTGAAATCGGACGAAAAGGCTGCAGCACGATACGTACTGCGTATATACCTTTTCTGGTTTGCGGCCTGGGGTGTAACGGGCAGGGTGAGGGAGAGCGCGTGAGTATGGTTATAACCATTGTTAGTGTTGTCGGCTCGTCTCTTATTGGACGGCCAAAGTTCTAACAATGACAACGTGTATACTGACGTGGGAAACTAGACATACGCTAGTGTATCGCGTCAAATCCGAATCACGTTGCCAATGAATTAAATAAAAAAAAAAAAATTAAATAAAAGTAAAATAAAACCAAAAACTGGTAAAGAGGCCACTAAGTTGAACGGTTCGGCCTCTCGAACGAGTGATATGAAATTAAAATATCGGGAAAATGGCAACTAAAGCTATTGTTGACGTGGCACATTATTACACATCTGCAGACTAGATGTGATGAGTTTAATACACAATTAAAGAAAAAAAGAAGTGGTATCATTTCGAAAACCAATGCTGGTAAAAGGTACCGCCAAGTTCAGAATGGTTCGGCCCTTCAAAGGAGTGATATCAACACACCAAGACATTCGCCAAGTTACCGAATAATACTTTGGACGTTAAATGAAAACTTGAACATAGCTACCAAAAGCAGAAATGTTTTAGTGCGATTAACTTGGCGAATGTTTTGGGGTGTTGATATCATTCCTTTGAAGGGCTGAAACATTCTGAACTTGACGGTCCCATTTACCAATTTTGTTTTCCTATATGATAAATTGTTTCAAAGTTTTCAGCACAACAATCATTGCATGCACGATCGTTGTTGCGTGTTTATCGCTTGGTAAACTATAGACACCTTGATAAATGAACAAAAATTAATATGTGCGCTACTTAATGTCTACTTGTTTGGAGTGGGCTTGCCACCGACGTTAACGTGCTATTCTGGTGTGGGAAACAAGGATGTGGAAAATTTTTCATTAGAATGTCCACTCTGTGGTCCGCAGAGGCTTCGTCTGTCAACCTGTGACCCGCGTGCACCACGTCCTGCAGAGTATAAGCTGGATTTGTGGCCCCACAATGCTCGTTGAAGTTTTCGAGCGCTTCGAGCTGTAGTGTCTGTGCCGGGACTGGCTGGTTCTAACTTCGGTTTGGATGGAGTATACGTATAGTACCGTAGTGAGACTAGTGTAGTATAAATTGTGCAGTAGTCATACGTGCGTTGTGCTCTTGTTGTTGTTTGAAGTAGTAGTTAATGATTGTAGTTGCTCTGCTGTAGTAATTGTTTGATAGTCTTGTGTGGAAAATCTTGTATGTGTGTCACCGCAGCCTTAAATCAAATCAGATCAAAACAAATGATTTTGATTCATCAGAATGAATTGGTATATTGCTAAACATTTTTAATGGCAGACCAAAATGGCGTCCAAAAAAACTTATCTTTAAAATAATTAATTAAACACACACAGACTGGTCAGAAATATTCAGAATAACATACTCATCACAAGAGTCACATTCAACTTTTGTAAAAATTCAAGGTGACAGCCCAAAATGGCGCTTAATAAGCCATTACGGCAAACTCTTGAAGCGATTCAAATGAATTTTGGTAGGTATATTCTTTGAAATAAGGCTGAACAGCGTAAGTGCATGATTTTGCACAAGTTAATAAAAATCCAGGATGTTGGCACAAAATCCAAGATAGTGGCAGAAAATCGAGTCCAAAACAGTTTTTCGGCTTGTAACTTCCAAATCGTTCGTCAGATTGACCACAAACTGGTTATGATTATTCAGAATAACATATTCATCAAGATAGGTCTCATTCAAATTTGGGAAAATTCAAACTGGCGGCCGAAAATGACGTCCCAAAAAATTGACGGTTTACGCCAGTGACACACAAACGGCGATTCGAATGGAATCTGATAAGAATATATATTTTTTAAATCTGACCTAGTTGCTTGATTTTATTCCAACTGATAACAATGTAAAATTGTGCCCAAAATCACATGCCCCTCCCCCCCCCAAAAATACAGTTTGTGGCTGCCACAGAAAGTAAAATCATTTTGTCGAAGGGGTTGGAACGAGCGAAGTCTACTTTTAGAAGTTACGTTTGTGACCTTTAAACACGACTTGAGAAATATTAAACAGCTTCGAAGTTCGGCAGGAGCTTGTAGCCAAATTCCGTGCCGGTGCCACAGTGACAGAGCACCCGGCCGAGTCCGCCCTGGAAGACGACAGTTCGAGCCCCATTCGGGACAGGGACAGTTGTCTTTTCTTTTTCAGATTAGTGCGTCTTGTATTGTATAAAGGCCAGTCTTTAATGCCGACTGTATGCTTCGTTATTTTAATGTGTTTATCTTCCATTTTGGTCAAAAGGGAACGTATAACTCGGTGAAAGCCCAGCCGCAATCTTAGATGATTTGCGTTAGCAATACAGTGCGCCTCTGAGCCAAAGCGTCTTTAACATTATTAGCTCTCCAGGCTTTATCGATTAGGCTGACCAGGGCAATTGTTTCCGTGCTGGGTGACCAATAGCGCGTGCAAGCCGTTGGTTAACAGCATTCGCCCAATGAATGAGAACCTTTGGAACGCATCACTGCGTTTGGTCATCATGGTCACCAAACCGAACGTGACAAGCCGAGATGGACACAGTGCCTGGAGACCTGGACACTGTCATTGTTAATAAAACGCTTTAACTTTCTGGACGTTAAAGTGTGTTAAGAGTTGCTTGCCAGAAGTCTGCCAGAAGTTGGGAGAGGTCATTGTGACGTGGACTGTGCCTAAGGAGGAATACCGAAGGGGACGCTACTTGACCAAACACGTTCTGACTGTTCCTGAATCGCAGTACATCCTAAAACAGCTTACAGGAGTAAATTTAAATGCTGTTAGCTTGGAACTGCATGAATCTCGTACAAAAACAACAACAATCGAAACAACCCGCCAAGTTTCAGCCAATCAGAGTAGTGATATCAGAGCCAAAATGGCTGCCACCAAGTTGCTACATTAGTTGCCAAGCTAATCCCACCGAATATTACCTCACATGTTAAATCAAAACCTTGACCATTGCTACCGATAGCAGCAATGGTCAAGTTCTTGATTTAACCTTTGATCTAATACTCGGTGGGATTAGCTTGGCAACTAATGTAGCAACTTGGTGGCAGCCATTTTGGCTCTGATATCACTACTTTAATTGGCTGAAACTTGACGGTTGTTTCACCCTTGTGGGTTTTCTTTTAGATACGTTTTTGCACTAAAAAACACAAAGCCAGAAGCACGGACAGAGCAAAAAGCACACTTATATTCGGTACATGGTATTTAAAAAAAATGCGGTACCATCCTCAGAGCTGAATAAAAGTAGTAAAACACCTTACGTTATGGCAATGATGGGTACACCATGACAGTGTCGTTAAAATGGCATATAAGACACTTTATAACAAGTAAATGAATCCAATTAGAAGAATACATATATTGTACAAATTCACAATAAAATGGTTTAAAAAAAACGGTTAAGATAGCAAATTGAACATTAAATGAATTCCGGAATGTCAGTATATTACTTACAAAACGTGTGTGGGCGTAGCGAAACGGAGGGAAAGTGAGAAACGGAAATGACGTATGGGTTTGGTTATTGTGTGAGGAAATGGACGACATGTCGTCGTAGCATTTTCGTGTAGCTTTCTTCAGCTTTCTCTACTGGCACATCAAGTTTAGTATACTTTGAAAACAATGTGCGTGCACATAACGATAAACCAGCTCAGCGTCAGTACGTATGATGTACTGTGTGCACATATTTTCTACATATCTTTGTGAGTCAAAAGGTTCTGCTAGCACACGAATGGAGGATGAGATGGTGCACAGCAAGTGTACTTTGGAGGTTATACACACTTCCAGCCAAAGCCATAACACTAGAAGGTAAGAGGGGAATTTTGCTTGGTAATTCCAACTGAAAATCTTTAGGGACATTTCCATGTCTCAATGTTCATGAGCACGAGACATCACAGGGCACTTCTCTTCCCGAATATGCCAGGGTTGTCCTGGCATCTCTGTCATATAAGCCAGCCACACTAACAAATATAGGCCTAATTACGCAAATATAGGCCATATAATTATACGAATATAGGTTTAATTACACAAATATAGGCCTAATCGCACAAATATAGGCCTAATTAGAAGATTATCATGCAGTAAGAGTACCAACGTACTACTACTGTTGTACGCCCAGTGTGGTGGTGGTGGTGGAGGGGGGGAGGGATTAACGATAAATACTAAAGCGGCTTCATTTAGACGAGAATTCGAAAACTGCAACATTGCAACTGCTTTGAACTGCCCTGTTAGACGTGCCGTACAGTGATCTGTATATCACTGCACAGCGCCTTCTAGAGTTTATTTATTACACTAATCCTTCCCGTTAAATTACTGTAAAAGAGTTACTTTGGGGGTCACGTGATACCGTTACACTTTAACCTACAGAGGCACTCTTTCTTAACGCCACTATTATTTTTATCTCTTTTTTTTTGTGTGTGTGTCATGTTCGACTAATACAAAAGGCCCAAGCTGAGGTGATTGTCTTGGCAACGCGAACAAAAGCATATTTTAGATTCATGCTACCATTTATTCTCCTCTTTTCTTTTGCCGCCATTTCCTGGCAAGGACACGTCGCTTCTTCAATTTGTTTTCCAAACACAAAAGATCCAAAATACGACGTCGACAGCCGAAAAATGCCCACTCATCGGGGGCGTCGAACCTTGTCCGCATCATGATTCGAACATCAACTGCCTACGCGATTTTTTGGCCGCGTTGTACGCGGACTAGATTCGCGTCGTTCAAGGCAGTTGCAATTTTGCAGAGTTTTCGATATCTCGTCTAAATGAAACCACGTTATTATTTATCGTTCTCAAGAGGTGGGCAGGGTAGAACGTTAATAGCTGATGAACTACAGAGCAGCGTCAAGTGACGTCACATTGCTACAAGAGAGATAGCTGCAAGGAGCACTTGAGTGAAATGGTGGGTTAAACAACGGCACTTCTAGTCAAGCCAGTGCTTTAAGAGTGGATTTCGTAGGCTTAAAAAACCGTTGTTTTCTCCAATCCCTTATGCTACTTAGGTTGTAATTGGAAAATAAATATTCCACTTGTTTAAAAACGTCAACAACTGCCAACAAATCGACAAAAATCGCGCATTTTAGGCCTCAGAAATCCAGTCTAAAAGCATTGGCTTCTGTAAGACGCTCTTCTTTTCCCCCACCAGTGCACCTTGCAATTAGCCCAGTAACTGGCTCCACCATAGAGTTATACACAATAATACTACGTCGTGTCACTGCCCTATATAATCTTCTCCCCACCCCCCCCCTCAACACGCTAAGGCGTACAACAGCAGCAGCACGTTGGAACTCAGTGGATGGTACTCTACTAATTAGGCCTATATTTGTGTGATTATGCCTGAATGTATTTGTGTAATTAAGCTATAATGTTTGTGTCATTAAGCCTATATTCATATAATTAGTCCTATATTTGCGTAATTAAGCCGATATTTGTGTATGTTAGGCGTGTATTTGTGTGATCAAGCCCATACTTGTATAAGCAGGCGTATATATGTGTGATTATGCCTATATTTGTGTGATTAGGCTTATATTCGTATAATTAGCCATTTTTACGTAAATAGGCTTGTATTTGTGTCAGTAGGCATACGGTTGTGTGATTAGGTTTAATAAGGGACCCTTATGTAAGCCTCAGCATGAACGTCCATACTAAACGTCAAACTAACATAGGCCAGAGAAATTCGGCATCTGGGGTCGTGTTGTAACTCTTTGACGGCATTAAAATTTTTAATGAAAACACTCGAACCTTTTAGCATCCTCAGCATGGCCATTTGTTGTTGTTGTTCTCTTTACCCTAACCTGAAGACCCAACCAATGAACCAATTTTCAAGCTTTATACAGTGTATAGCCTAAACGTAGGATATGGACAAGACCTAGATCCTTATGAGGGCCATTTTAATGTGACTACAACATTTTTGTTGTTGTTCTTTTTCTTGTTGGAGAAATTTTGCTTTCACCTAGAGATCGACCCAATGATCCGATTTTCAACTTTTATAGCTTAAAACGGAGGCATTAACAAGGACCCTGGACATTGGAATACTATTTTAATGTGACTAATTTATCTCACAAAGCGTTCATCTGAATTATCTCATATTATCTCGTATCAACAAAATTCTAGTTATTTGAAATATCTGGAATATCTCCAAAAAAAAAAAAATAGATAGGCCTGAATATTAAAAAAAATATCGCTTAAGCGTATAAAATACAGATGTAAGCCTTAAAAATACTCGAAAGCTCGAAAGGAACAGACACACGAAAAAAACCTGTAAGCCATTAACGTCGCACTAATAGGTGTAAAAGAAGCTCCAACTTATTTTTGGGGCCGCTGGAGATTCTTTTACACGTTTTAGTGCGACGCTGATGGCGCGCATGTCTATTTCTTCAATATGTTAATTGGAGCATTTGAGGTCTTTAGGGCTAACATCCGTATTTAACGCGCTGAAGCGTTATTTACTGCTAATTATTGCTACTCAAAGCAATATGGAGGTATTAGTAGTCGCATCCCACCAAGGTGCCACGCAGGCATGTAATAGGTAAAGCGATATCTATTTATATACGGATGCAAACCTACTTACGTTGCCTTTTGGACTATAAATGACAGACTGCCTGAGCGGGCAATTGAATCCACGACCATTGAAACCAAATGCCGAGATCCTACCGCTGAGCCATACTGACACGGCCAAAAGGAAAAATCCACACGCAGTACTTAACACGCTCAAAAACACTGAAAAACTTACAGTTTTCCAATCGCTACTGGAGGGACACTTGCATGTGCGCCGCCACACACCAGTGAAATCGAAAGGAACGCACGATAAAGCGTGAAATTGGAGAAGTGCGTGTTAAATACTGCCTATGGACGTTCCGTTTGGCCGTATCGGTATGGCTTAGCGGTAGGACCTCGGCATTTGGTTACAAAGGTCGTGGGTTCAATTCCCCGCTCAGGCAGTTTGACATAAGGCCAAATGGCAACGTAAACCGTTTTGCATCCGTCTTTATTTAATTCTTTTCGAGTCCGTTTGGCTTTCCGTCCTGTTTATTGTGTGCGTGGCGTATCTTGAGTCATGCAAGTATTTTATGACCGGCTACGTCTTCCTGGAGGGGGTGGCTTTAATCGACGGCTGCCATTGTTTTCTTTGAACCATCTTGGATACCAACAAGGCACTCTGCTACCAAAAACGTACAGTCGATTATCTGTGTTCGTTCTGCGTCTTCCTGTAGCGGCTTTAATCGACGGCTGCCATGTTTTTTTTAAACCATCTTAGATATCAACAAGGCATTCTGCTACCAAAAACGTACAATTGGTATCTGTGTTCGTTCTGCGGCGAACTCAAGATAGGCTGCGAACACTTTAATGCTGATGGGCACCAGCCAAATGAGGAATTTTCCAGACTTGCTAAAAGAAAAAAAAACAACGATCGTGTCCTAACATTTACCTGTAACCACTTTTCGTGCATGGTGCTCTCAAATTAGTTAAGTCGCACGTGCAACGCAAGCTTTGTGAGGGACCACGAGCAAAGCGAGCAACAAGACCCAGTGATCAGCGTCCTTCTCCAAACCAAGTAAATGCCGGTTCGAATCTCGCGACGACCCAACTCCTATCTGAAAAAGAAAAAAGGCACCATAAATAATTCATGCACTTCAGGGTTAATGGTGAGAAAGGTAATTTTAAGGTGGTATTTTGTGTCAATTTTGCAGCAGTGTTGGAAAGGCCGTAATGCCGCAAAATTAAAGCCCCGTTTAAATTTACAAATATTACAGCTCTTATACTCATGTGCAGCCTGTTATAAAACCTTAAAATCTCCCAACGCAAATGGTTTGTAAAGATAAAAAGACCCGCCTTCACCAAAACAATAAAAAAATACAAAATGCAATCAGTCATGAGTTAGAAGTAAGAAAAAATTTACGAAAAGCAAAAATCAGCAGTTTTTCGTCAATTTTATATTTGTAGCTTACGTACGACTGTTGTCGTATTTCGTAGGTCTTTATTGTTGTTTTGATACAGGCTCCTTGTAAAACCATTTGTTTCGAAAATTGAACGTTTTATAACAGCCTACACATAGAAAGCTGTTTAATTTGAAAGTTCTTCACCAGCATTTACCGCCCAAACAAAGTTTGAGTACAATTGCGGTACAAATGGGTACAGATGCTAATGGATACAAGTTTGAAGTACAAATGTCACGAATGTACCAATGGGTCCAAATATGGTAGAAATGGGTGCGAATGTTGTACGAATGGGTAAAAAGCCGGTACAAAGGGTTTCAAATGCGGAACAAATGGTTACAAATAAGTACAAAATGGTTACAGATGCAGTACAAATGCTACAAATGTAGCACAAAGGGGTAAAATGCAGTAATGATGACACAGATGTGCACAAATGGGTACAAATTCAGTACGAATGGGCGCAAATGTGGCACAGCTACAAATACAATGGTACAAATGGGTGCAATTGAAATACAAATGGCTACAAATACAATACAAATGGTACAAATGGGAGCAACTACAGTACAAATGTGTACAAATGCAGTACAATGATACAAATGTGGCACAAACGGGTACAAATGCAGTAAAACGGTACAAATGTACAAATGGGCGCAAGTGTGGCACAAATGGTTACAAATACAGTACAAATGGGTACAAAAGCGGTATATATGTTACAACTGCAGTATAAATGATACAAATGTGGTACATATCGGTATAAATGCAGAAAAAATTGTACAAATGTGTACAAATGGGTACAAATGTGGCACAAAATAATGCCTACAAATGCAGTACAAATGGTACAACTGTGGTGCAAACGGGTTCAAATAGAGTATATACAAATGGGTACAAATGTGGAATAAATGTGTTCAAATGTTACGAATCTGGTGCAAACAATGCAAATGGGTGCAAATGCAGTATAAGTGACAAAAATACGGCACAAATGAAGTATATACGCAAATGTGGTAGAAGCGCTAAACAAATTCAGGTCAAATACATTCAAATGCTGTGAAAATGTGGTGCAAGAGTGGTTTTATTTATTGGGACGAGTTTTTCGTCTCTCGCGAACGTCAAAAATGGTTTAATTTTGGCGTGGTCGTTGGCCATGTCCTGTGCAAAAATGACTACAATTGCGTAAAAAGTACGTCATTTTCGACGCGAGCGAGCGATAAGTAACTCGCCACAGTCTGGTGTCCTTAACGTCGCATGACTTCAGCTCATTGCAGTATGAGTACATTCAAACGCATCACAGCGTGAATGAATAAAGCGATGGTCCTCAAATGGACACCTGTGGACACCTGTGGATAATAATCTAAAGTAACGTAGAAGTTTGCATCAATTATTTTCGTGAACCGAGTGCTATAAGATGTTGTTGAAATGTTTTGCGGATCTTGCAAACTTAATAATTTCCTCCATACTTTCTTTCACTCGACTTGCATTTTGTAATGGAAGCTACTGAGTGCAGGCTCTGTCTGAGAAAAGGAATTTCTACCATACTTAATTTCCACTCGACTGGAATTTTTTAATGGAAACCACGAGTACAGGCTCTGAGAAAGGAAGAATGGGGTGGGTGTTGGGGGAGGGGGTTAGGGGATAAATCGTACCTTGGGCCGAGGTCATAAAATGAGCGAACCCCGGTTAAAAAGCGCTAAAGCCAAAGGAAAGTATAAATTCTGCGTGCTTGCTGATATCACTAGAACTGGTATTGCTAAACAGCAGGAGTTTTTTCGTAAAAGGCCGTAGTTACTTTTGCGTTGTCCTTTTCCACCGGAAAAAAATTTTCTATATTGTTCTACAAGTTAACAAAATGGATTAAAAAAAAAAACCATGCCCTGAAAGAAAAAAAAACCTTGTCCTAAAAAAAAAAAAAGAGCCGAAGAGTGATATCGAAGATCAGAGTCCACGGCAAAATAATAATAAAAGTCGCCGGCTTTTGGGATCTGTCCTGGAACGTGCTGACGGAGCTCGCTGTGCTCTCCCAAACCCCCTCCCTGCTAAGTTCCCAACCACACCGACTCAGCAAATTGACAGTATTACTCCTTCTCCCCTCCCCCAACCACCCACTGTAACAAACCAGTCACGCCACAGAAGGGGCCCAAAAGAAATTATGTACCCCTATTATAAAATTTCTCGCACAGGCCAACGCTTGATGAAAAGCTTCGCGAAGTAGGGCAACGCGGAACCGCAGGCTCGTCTCAGTAAGATATGAGAGAGCTACATTTAGACGTTTCGGACAGCGGTAGCTGTCGCCGTCTGGTGCCGAACTCCTGAAACCAAACGTCGTGACGTCAGCGGCGACCGGCTTTGTCTCGTCGGGTGCACAGAGCGAGTTAGGGGCGATTTTTCCGTCGTCCTGCCGCGCGAGCTGCGATCTAGCTCGCTAAGTGTTAAGAGGAGTTAATGAAGGGCAGCTTGCGTGATTGATGAGCACTTTCTTGTGGAAAATTCGGCAATTATAGCGGGAATGTCGACACTTGGCCAGAAGCTAGCAATGTGCCCTTCCTAAGGCCTAACAACGGGGTTCTAATTTCCAATCGCAGATTCCAATTTCGTCTCCCTCAGCATTCAGTCAGTGTTCATCGACCGCAGGCCGGAACTCGTGGCTAAAATAATTTGTACCAGCATTCACGACGTTAAAAAAAATACAAAAAAAAAAACCAGTGATGTCAGTCCTGAAGGCGTGTAATGACGAAATTAATTTGGTTTTTAAATGGATACCCAGGAGGATATAAACGAAATTAATTGCAAACAAAAAAAAAAATATAACGCGTTGGGCACCCCCCCCCCCCCCCCCCGTATACGGCCGGATTTGTAGACGTTGTTGTGATTTCTAGTTTACGTGAAAATACTGTGATTTCCCGCTCGCAGTTTCCCAAGCTTTCATTAGATTTAGTTAGATCCAGGGTTAAGAGGCATAGAGGTTAAGACACATAGGCTCCATTTGCATGAAAATATTGTGACTGGAATAAAAGATGACGTCATCAGTACTGTGCCCCTTTGTTGAAAACACAGTTCGAATCATTACTTATTCAGATAGTTCTAATGATGTGACGTACTCAGGGAGTAGACGATTGAATCCAAGAATAAT
>JAHWFP010058780.1:0-14903 GCA_023313725.1 Lithobius niger
TACGAAGAACAAAGTGGCAAAAAGCAGCATCGCATTCCACCACATGGAAACCCTACAACCTTTTTCTTGAAGTGATACGTCTACATCGCTTGCGTTTAACACTGCCAGTTATGCACTTTCGAGCCTTGGAATCGCTCGCCATTATACACTTCGTAAGCCCAAGCACACCCCCTATGAACTGCCAGCCACCACCTAATCCCTCCAATCAGCATATAGCTAATCGCAAGCTCACGAACCAGCTGATGCTTAAGTGGGATGCCGTTCCCATGTCTGATAAATATTGTAGGCTACAACAGCCACTATTTCTAAATCCTATCAATACGATGTAGTGAGCGAACACACCTAAAATTTGTATCTGACAAGTTTTCCATCTGTGTATGGTTTATCAAAAGTGTGCAGAGCCTATTTCAAGTTTTCTCTCTTTGAAAAATGAATATATTTAGTGATTAGGGATGGGTCGGTTTCATTTTTTTGACTTCGGTTCCGGTTTCGGTTTTCACCCCCAAAAAACCTCGGTTTCGGTTTCGGTATCGGTTTTTGCCACCATCCACCCCAACTAGCTATTTCTATTTTTTTCCCTGTAATACTGGCTTCTAACTCACTCCTTTTTCACTTTCAGCCGCGTGATAGACCATGGGTATAGCTGTGGCACTATTTTCCTCTATTTTCATTTTAATGACTAGAAACTTTGTTGTCATTCATACGTAGAAAATAATAATTATTTTTAAAAAATAAGGAAATTTTTGATTTTTCGAATACCGTACGAAAAACCGACACAAAATCCGAATCGGTTTCGGTTTCGATTTTCAGTAAAAACCGAAAATTCGGTTTCGGTTTCGGTTATTGACTCATCCCTATTAGTGATCATAGTAATCTTGGTGACAATCGAGCATTGGACTTTAAAATAAAACACTGTATGGATTTTCCAACTTCTTTGATATGCTTACACGACTACCGTGCATTATGTGTTCTTTTATTGTCCTACCACCATCAAATCTATGTATATCTCTCAAATAGTCCCTGATAAAGGTGTTTTTGTTATGCCGGGAACAGGCTAAGGTGTTCTTCTAAGGACACGCCAAAGCAGACTGGCCACGAGGCTCGCAATGCTCTTAACTCATGAGCTCACCACTGCGGGCAGGTCTATATGGTTTGAGGCCATGTAGTAGGCATGTTTGACTACCGCACGAATCCACGACGCAAGTTTTGCTGGTGATATCGAGCAAGGGATAAGTGTCGAGTCATTATTAATTTGCAGGAAAAGCGGAATCATTGAAGAAGTTCCGTTTCTGTCTAAGGACGTCGACGCTAGTGTCTGAATTCGTATGTTGAAGGTAACGAACCGGGCACTAGACACATTCCCGACTTGAAAAGTCTACAATCGGACATAGAGTCTTGATAACGATGGGTCGAGGAACTTCATCTGGTCTCCGATTCTGGGCTCGAAATTCAGCTTGGAATGTTACAATTTTAAATAAACCCAAAGTGATTAAATGAGCATAAAGGAATTGCGTTAATGCTAGGACTAAGCCCAGATCACGCACGTGAATGCTCGCATGAATGCAAACTTTTCCACGAAGGAGTTAGGCCTTAACACCCTCTCTGGGTAGACGTGCGATTCGAAAACTGGATTATAACTTTGTTACAATGAAGACCTCCACCATATGAAATGCCTGGAATCAAGGCGCTAGCATGCAAACTCTGAAAACTGCATATCTGATGGTGGTCTTAGTAAAGCAATCAGTGGTTAACTCCCCTTATATCATTACTACTGTTAGCAGTCCATTTCCAGTAATCCAAGGCCATGTCCCAAGAAGAGAAGATGACTAAACCTGATCGTCGTCCTAAACGGTAAATTCCAGTCTCTGTCTACGCCGTGGCGTCCAGACGGTAAGAGCTGCACTGCGAACACAGTGCTGTTAATAAAATCTATCAAGCTGCAACACGTACGTATTCCTCCTTCCAACCAACTGTTTATGGAATGGTAACAGTCCTCAAATGCCGCAACCAAAAATAAGTTCAAATGAGGAGAAAAAGTTTTTCAGACTGAACCACGAATAGCAATAACGGACTCGTGGTAAACCTACTCCCTATTTCTGGGTTTGCCAAACACCAAGCCCTAAAATGGATCGCGCTGGGGGGGGGGCGGGCCACCTTGGGTTACTTTCACCTGCAATTTCCTCTCCGGGTAAACTACGTCTGACGTAATGCATTGACACCCCCCGGATTAGTCAATTGGGGAACCACGGCCTTTGGCAGAGATTCGCTCAACCGGACAGTTTCTGTACAAAATGCTTTGGCGAAGTAAAGATGTGGCGAAGCAGAGCGTTCTCCTTGGTTAGAATGAGACTTAAGAAAAGAACCACGGACAACTACAATTCCGCATTTCCCTAAGAAAGAAATTGACAGCTGCGAAATAGAATCTGAACCCATCCAACGGGCCCACCAGACCAAAAAAAGAAAGAGTACAAAAGGTGTACGCAGAAATGGGACCACAACCCACACGACACCAGCATCTACCGAGATTCACTAATGTGATGACGCGTACCACACAGTGATTAGAGCGTCTGTCGAAAACTAACACAGCAGTTGTTGTGAACCCAGGTTTCCAGCAAGGAGGACGAAGCCTCAACCGTTAAAAGAAAACTATGTATGCTTTCCACTTTACTAAGCGTCCGCAAAAATGCACTTACACAATTATTTGATGCAGTAAAAGGTGGTATAACCATGTAGAAACCAATACGTAATGTACTGCTCCCAATGTTTGCACAAATATCCCTGCCACTCAAAGACAAACTGCTCGCTAAGAAATTTTTTACCCTGTAAACCTTCAATTTGAAACAAACAAAAATTCACTTCTTGCGACAAGCTATACAAACGAAACGACTAATAACCAGTAGTTGGCACTAAGTTTCCGTGTCATGAAACCGGTGGATTTCATTGTTGTATCAGAATTGTAGCGACCACGAAGACAGCTTATCGGCAGAAAAGGGAAGACCAATTGAAAATATAAAAGTCGGACACTGGTACGGAGAGTCTAGACCTTGTTGTAACGAATATTTTTAAGCGTCCGGTGTGGAAAACGAAGTACTTACTATCGTAATTAATAAGTTCAGAAATACAACATGTAAACGAAAAGCCCAAGGGTGAGTCAGCGGACGAGGGTACAAATCTTCCCATTCAGACCACTGAAATCGGAGGATTCAAAATTTTTTACTACGGCAACATGAAATTAGGGATCATAATAAGGCATACCTAATCCATGAACTAATAATTGCGATCAGTATAAGTGAATGAATTTTACCAAGAGTTTGATGGCAAACAACCAATAAGGTGTTACAGTACGTATACACAGTGTGTAGAACAGAAACCACAAGTTTCTGAGTTTCTGGGTTTTTGAGTTTTAGCACGGAATAGAATCGCTTGGACAGGGCAAAGGGTTCGCTCCCCTTCGTCCCCTAGGATGGTGGATAGGGACGGAATGATGAAGAGAGGAGTCCTTTCATCGGGTTTTTGAGTTTTAGCACGGAACGATGCTCGTGGAGTCAGTGTTATGCCAGTGCAGTCAGGCAGGAAAAAACAGTCTCTTTCCGTGGCAAAGAGGGCCTGTAATTCGCTGCAGTGGAGGCAAGCTGCCAGCACTACGAGGAACACAGCTTTTCTTGTGAGGTGGCTGAGTCTAGATGAGTGCATGGGTTCATAGCGTGGGGCCATGAGGGCTGCGAGGAAGATGGACAGATCTCAATCTGGAAATTGTCTTGAAATGGTCGATCAAGTGAAGGGAAAGAATTAAGGAGGAGATCCTATAATCTGTGAGGAGGTTCATGTTACCAGCCGCTTTGAAGACAGCATTTAGGGCAGGACGGTATACTAGGATGTTGGAGCCTCTGAGTCCGCTCCTGAACAGAGTTGTGAGAAATCGAAGGAGGTCTTGTATAGGGGGGTGGATTGGAACAACTTGTTCTGAGATACACCAATGAAGCCATCGTTTCCAGTGACTGTCGCAAATCTTGTTGGTAGAGGATCCGACAGCTCGTGATGCGATGCGAGTGGCCTCGTCCTCAAGAATGCCAGATGCTTGGAGGAGCTGGATGATAGTAGCTACTCGTGAAGTCGTAGTGCTTGGTAGTTCGGGTGGAGGACCGTTCCTCCGCGTTGGGACAGAAGGTCCGGAGAGCTCGGTATGGCGAGGAGAGTCGAGGCTTAGTAGTGGAAACCAGGCTGCCACTGGCCAGTTCGGTGCTATTAAAAGGAATTGTCCATGTGAGGTGGCAGTTTTGCATAGAACAAGAGGGAGAAGGAGAGGAGGAGGGAAGGCATATGCGTAAAGGTGATTCCAATTCAGTGTTAATGCGTCCACCGCCCAGGCACGAGGATCCTGGAAGGGGTTGATGAATAGGGGAAGTCTGGCATTGTACCTCGTGGCGAAGAGGTCGACCATTGGGCGATCCCAACGGTGGAACAGGACGGAGCAGATGGTCAAATGTAACGTCCATTCGCTGGTAAGCGGACCTCGGCGAGAGAGGGAGTCTGCAATTACATTCAGTGACCCTGGGATGTGGAGTGGAAGGAGGTAGACACGGAGTTGAATGCATAGTTCGAAGATTTGAGAGGTGACGTGATGGAGGGACAGAGAGCATGTCCCCCCCCCCCTTCCGCAGGTAGGCGACAGCAGTCGTGTTGTCTGTGTGGACTTGTACTGTCCGTCCTGCTACATGGTCCTGAAAATGGCGAAGGCCGAGAAGGACTGCCGACAGTTCTAATTGATTGATGTGGAACGTTGTCCCAATTGGCCAAGTGCCGGAGATGGTGAGGTTGTCGATGTGAGCACCCCAACCTGTTTGAGATGCGTCCGTGAAAAGATGGATTTGCGGGAGAGGTTCGTGAAGAGGAACCGTGGCTGTTAGGTTGAGGACGTTCGTCCACCATCTGAAGGTTTCGGTAGGAAAGGAGGGACCGAGAGGCTGGTACGGCAGAGTTAGTGAAAGTTGAGGGTTGCCCCAAAGGCTGGAACGGTAGTGGTGAACGGACGTGCCATCCACCTGCCGTAAGGGACGAGGTCTGAGGAGTTGATGATTCGGATGGTGGATGCGAGATCTTGGAACAAATGGAGAGGCATGCGGATGAAGGCATTGGCGGAACGTAGGTGACCTCCTATGCGTTCTAGAGACAGCATGACTGATGCTTTCTTGAGGTTGAAGAACACGACCACGAAGGATTGGGCAGGTTGGAGGCGGGATTTCGAAAAGTTTATTCCTAGACCTAGGTGATGAAAAAGAGACACGACGTCGTGCAAATTCTTGGAGAGTGTTGACAGGTTGGGATGGGGTAGGAGACAGTTATCGACAGTTAAGGCATGTATGCGGATACCTTGTTGGTGAAGATAGGCGAGGACGGGACATAGGACCATGGTGAAGATGCATGGGGCGGCATTCAGTCCGAAGGGGAGGCAGAGGAACTCAAAATACCGTTCCGTCTAGCAGAAAACGGAATAGGTGGCGGACAGACGCATGAAGCGGAATGTGAAGGTATGCGTCCGCAAGGTTTAGTGACACTGTCCAATCGTTGGGTTGTAATTTATCTCGGATGGAAGAGACGGTTTCCATTTGAAAGTGTGGATTGAGGATGAACTGTTTCAGTGGTTTTAGTTGAAAATCAGGCGCGTCCCGACTGATTTTTTGTTGCACAGAAAGATGCTGCTGTAAAAGCCCGGAGTGAACGGTGGCAGCATTATACGAATGGTTTGTTTGTGAAGCAGGGATGTTATTTCCGTCCAGAGCGGGACAGGAGCTGTTGCTTCCAGCTCCCAAGGCAGATCTTGCACAGGAGGTTTGATGAAGAATTTTGGTTTGAAGACAAGTACAATAATTGAAAGGATGACCGGATCGGACGTCACCTTTTGTCCAGCTTTGGCGTAGAATTGAAGACGTCCCCCAACTTCTTGCGGGGGAGACGGAATGTCAATAGTTGTCACGTCCCGTGTTGCGAGAACGGGAGGACGAACGTTGGCGTTTTGTCAGGAGTGGATGAACGACCCAGGGAACGACCATGTCCGCGTCCCTGGGAACGGGATGGAAATGGCGACGTGAAACGTGGTGGTGGAGGCGGAGCTGGCTCAGGTGTTTTCGTGGCCTTCCAATCATCCTTAGGTTTGGGGAGGATGGAGCGGACGATTCTGGCGGTTCTTGTTATAACGAGGCTGAGATGTCAAGGTGAGGAACCACTTTAGGGATCAATCCGCGGTACAGGGATTCGGACTCGTGAATGGGCTGGTTCCGGAGGAGATGGTGAGTAGAATCATGGAGATTGGATGCAGTGTTCAGAGCAATCTTTCGTAGAAGGAGCGTGGAGTTGAAGAGGGCACGCATAAACCAATTCATAGCGTGGTAGGTGGCAAAGCAGCTCTTCCGAAAGACTTGACTGATGAGAAACGCTAATTGGCGGGTGTCCTCAGGAGGAGGATCGGTGTAGAGCCTTTCACATAGTGTGGTAGCTGCTGTGCTGAGGACGTCTGCTTGGAACGCAGAACGAAGACCAAGGCGGAGGATGCGGTCGTTGTCACGTAGGACGAAAACAGGAACCACTGCTCGTCTAGGAAGATAAAGGGCGGATCCGAAGTCTAGTTTTGTATCAGCAGTGAAGAATTCTGACTGAGGACAAGTGTCAAAGTTTCTGGGAATGGCCGTATCCTCCCCAATGGGACGGAAGAAGTTAGTTTACTCAGCCTGGACGGGGAGGAGTTGGATCCTTGTCTAACTTAAGAGGCGTCCCGTTACCGAGAAGAACGCCGCCAGTTCTTAGTAAAGTCGTGAGAAGTCTAGTTGATTGTCCTAGTAATGGTGGTTGGTGCGGGAGTTGATCACACAGTCCAAAACAGAAATCGGCAGCAAGACCTCGGTGCTTGGATACCGAGTCTGAGGAGGACGATGGTTTGTATAGAAAGCAATCCAGAATGATCCCTTCGACTGTCTTTAGCAGCTCTGGAAGAGGAATCTCGGCAGGACTGGGTCCCCTTGGAACGGTGGGCCAGGTTGATCCGAAAGCGATGGGTCCGGTGAGTAATAAGAATCAAAGTCAAGGAGGGACTTGAGGAGGCAACTGAACGGACGGGATGGGAAGAGGTGGATCGTCTGGGACGGCAGAAAGACCAGCGTCCTCAAGGGAAGGCTTGTGGCGTTTAGGGATGGAAGCAAGCCAGGCTGTAGTATAATCGGAGACCAGTGCTTTCCTTTTAAAAGTTTGAAGTGAGGAGTCTATGAGAGCATGAACTTGGGACGGGTGAGTAGTTCACTAGTTCGCTGAGTGATGGAACGTCCAGTCACTGAAGGATGGGACGAATGAGAGGATAAATCCAGAGGAGTGAGTTGTGGTCCCACAGAGGAAGCCAGCTTGGCAGCAACTTTCCGGGCTTTAAGCTGAAGCTTTAGGCAAGCATACCGTTCTTTTGTACGTGAGAGGTCATCGGAAAGGGAATGCAGGTCCCGTACTGGCGGAGGCTGACTGCAGGGGATCGGGAATGTAGCTGTAGTATCACAAGGAACAGGGACGGAAGGCTCCGAAAAAAGAGGATTGAGCGGCGGACGTGACTGTTCCAAAGAATCCTGATACGCAGTGAGTTTAAGAATTTCCACGTTATCCGCAACCGGTGGGACCGGAGAGGACGCGTAACGAGGAGTGCGGGATGAGGAGCCATCCCGTGGCGTCCCTTTGGCACGAGGCATAAGGACAGCGTTACCGGCGGATGGGGTAGGACGCAGCAGATCGTGGCGCGTAGCGGGAACGAACTGAACAGCTCGGTGGCGTAGAGAAGGGAAGAAAAGGTGGGCTTACCGCTCCGCTTCGGATGTTATATGATGGAGGCTGCGCAGAAACCCCCAGCTCCCAAGGCAGATCTTGCACAGGAGGTTTACTGAAGAATTTTGGTTTGAAGACAAGTACAATAATTGAAAGGATGAACGGATCGGACGTCACCTTTTGCACAGCTTTGGCGTAAAATTGTAGACGTCCCCCAACTTCTTGAGGGGGAGACGGAATGTCAATAGTTGTCACGTCCCCTGTTGCGAGAACGGGAGGATGAACGTTGGCGTTTTGTCAGGAGTGGATGAACGACCCAGGGAACGACCATGTCCGCATCCCTAGGAACGGGATCTTCGGCTTCTCTGGCGGACAGATGGATGCCACGTGTAAATGATGCAGACAGGACGCTGCGCTGGAGCTTATATAAGCTGGCCAAGCCCGCACATGCGCTGTACCATAACGAGCCCGGCAGGGAAGACAACTCTCAAACTTCTAGGGTAATAATGCCCAAAAGGAGGAAAACTGCTATAAAAAGACTAAAATAGTTTTTATTGCCTAACTGAAAATACTCATTACCTTTTTTATAGCAGTTTCCCCCTTTTGAGGCAACTAGAGACTAAAATTAAGCAGGTTTGGGCCCTGCAATTTTAGTCTTTTTATAGCCGACGAAAATATCAATTACCTTTTTTATAGCAGACTTTGTCACCTGTTGGAGGGCTAGGTTCAAGCCCGCTGTACGAGCCGGCGCCCCAAGGAAATTTAATTCTCGATGAAGACACACCTGTTCTCCCAACCAATTTCACCGTGCCGACTATGTCGGAAAGCTAGCAAAACTCGAGAACGAGTTGCTTGGGTTGTAATAGGTGAGGTTGGAAATGCGGGTTGCTCACATGTTATTATATTGGTTGTATACCGCATGCAGGGGTCTTAACATCAAAGGGGTACAAGGTAAGTAATCAGATTCTCTTATCGAAACAGCTTACCTTGTGGGAAGAAAGAAGGATGTTGCCATGATGATGAACAGGATACCAGGAACGGAACGTGGGCGAAAGGTAATGTCTTTGTAAGTGCATGTTGAAATCTTTTGAGGTGTGGCGTATGGTGCTTTCTGTCTTTTCTCTTCTCAGTCTTTATTCTTTCTTGCCGTTTCGTGTTTTGTTGTTGTTTTTTTTTGTCAAATGGTGTAGCAGAATGGTCAGAAAAATAAGTAGAGAGGAACGAAGGAAGTGGAGCGAGGAGCAATCTCTACCGTCCTCTAATGAAGGACAGGACTGTTGAAGAGAATGCCTCACTGGCCAAAGGGAACATAGAAATGTGGGCTGTTATGGAGCCGGAACGTGAAAGTTTTTATGGGATCATCCTGAAATCAAGGGCCACCCCTTTTGCCTTAGCACGACCCCGGAGGCAGTTGGCCTGTGTAGGTTTATCCCGTGGTAAACCGGCACGAATGATGGGGCATTGTCAAATTGCCACACACAGTAATTTGTTATGTGGGAAAGAAACGGAGATTGGGTAGTCTCTCGCCAGAGTGAGACAGGGGAACGTTCAGCCGGAACGGAAGGAGCTGTGTCTTGAATATCGTGCGTGGTAGTAGTGTCAGCAGAGCTGGCCGTGGCGAATGCCGTGCAAGCTGGATTGAGAAGCCCAGGAACAGATGCTGAAGTAGTCGAAGATTCGACGGTTCTTTGAGCAAGAGGCACTGTTGTGGCAGATGGTAACGTAGGAATGATCGGTGAACGCACGTCTGGTTGGTTGGGTACGGCAGGAGAACTAGTAACAGGGTCTGTGGCAGTAACAACTATGTGTAGATCGGCCAATGGTGAAGAGGAACGTCGCGTGGTGGATGACGGAACGTGTAATGGAGATGGCAAAGGCGAAGGTGCGGCTTGGTGCAAATCATGAACGGACGAAGAATGCAGTGGTGTTGCCGAGGTTCGGCGTCCAGGAGAGGGAACAACCGTAGCTGTAGCTGCGTTGTGAGGACGGCGTGTCCATGAATGGGCACAATAGTACGCCTGTCATGGTGGTGATGATGATGGAATCGGAGAGAGCAACGAATGATGAGTTCTCAGCAGAGCAAAAATTACCCTCATTGAGTAATATCGTAGGTTGACGATTTCTAGTTCGTTGGTTAAGGCTTCATTTGATGCTCGTAGGATAGCATTTTCGGCTCGTAACGTATCGGCATTCAGCTGCCTGTATGAGGGAAGGAAGTTCGGTCAAGGCGAAACGCAGAGCTGCGTATTCCTCGATAAATTTCACAGCAAAGGTGAGAACGAAGTTCATGTTGAAGTTTAGATCTTCGGCTTCTCTGGCGGACAGATGGATGCCACGTGTAAATGATGCCGACAGGATGCTGCGCTGGAGCTTATATAAGCTGACCAAGCCCGCACATGCGCTGTACCATACGAGCCCGGCAGGCAAGCCAACTCTCAAACTTCTAGGGTAATAATGCCCAAAAGGTGGGAAACTGCTATAAAAAGACTAAAATAGTTTTTATTGCCTAACTGAAAATACCGATTACCTTTTTTATAGCAGTTTCCCCCTTTTGAGCTTATTTTCCTAGAAGTAGGCATGTCAGCCCATTTTTTATTTCTTGCTAAAACTCAATTTAAAAATCACAGTAAGTTAGTACACAATCCAAGCTGCAACACACAGTTTACAGAATTGCAATTAACCTCACCGTTGTGAAGAAAAAAATTTCTAAACTCGTTCGTTAAGTGCAAGTTTTGGGAAACACAGCTGCATTAGCTCGCATAGCTGGTCGTGGCACGAAAAAGAGTATTCCCTCCTCCTCAGCTGGCTAGAGAGAGATGTTTCAAGGTCGTTCTCAGCTGAGGCTTGCATGTGTTGTGACTTGTACTGCAGGGAAGCCATAAACGTAGCTGCCCATCGCTAATAACTGATGCACGGCCGTACTTAAGTTAGAATTCCGAAAAATCTAATCAACTTTTGGTCTTGATAATTACACAGATTGATTCAGTAAAGTGTATAGAATAGTACGAACTATAGTAGAAATTCGTAAACTGCCAGTGAAGTGTCAAAAAAACTAAGAAATAAACCAAAAACTGCTAAATTCGGCCGAAAAACAGGATCGTTGGACTTCTACCATCAATCACCGAGTGGGTGGGGTTTTTTTCTTATACGTAGCGGTGCCGGAACAACCAATCAAATAGGACGCTGCAGATGAGTTTTGGGCGCCGACCATGGCCGCGACGTAGCGGTTAGGCCTAACTCGCGCTTCGCTATTAAATAGCTTCACAACGCAAAAATTACACTACGACAGAAGTTGTGCCTTTTGGAGATAATTTACAGGTGTGTTAGCAACATTTTGTGATGTTTATATTTATGAAAAAGCAAATAGTTTTAACGAATCGGATTTATTTTTAACGGCTTGCCAGGATGCACGCGATTTCCATGGTGTGACGTCGCGCGTCTGACATGCCTACTAGAATTTTGAAGGTTGGCTTCCCTGCTGGGCTCGTAATAGTTTTGCGCATGCGCGGGCTTGGGTCAGTCTATATAAGCAGACTGCGCAAGCCGAACCTTATCATTTCTTCCGAACCCAGAACCTAGTTCATAGAGGGGAGGCCAGGCGGGATTAAAGGTAATGTATATTTTCAGTTAGGCAATAAAAATGAAAAACAACCAGGTGCAGGCCCTGGTATTTTAGTCTTTTTATAGCCGATGAAAATATTGATTACCTATATTAGAGCATCCCGTCTTCGAGCCAGCGCCCCCAAGGAACAAGTCCCGGAGAAGACAACCTTACGGCCAAAGCCATACCCACAACGGAGCATGACAAGAAAGAAGAGGTACTGAATCGAATGAATCGTATACGTGGGAGGCTAAGGGTGCAAACTGTATGGGAATCATTCTTCATAGTGGATACAGGAGACATAACAGTTTTCGCAGTTAGGAGTCCTACAACCTGCGGGGGACAAGGTAGAACAAGTAATAAATCGTAAGACCTGTTTACCTTGTTGGGAAGGAGAATCGACGAAACTTGAGGAACGGTACTTGAGTGATGCATGTAGAACTAACAGGGTGAGGCATCGTGATTCGCATGGTGTCACGTCGTTTGCACGGTCTGTAGCATGAGGGAACCGGGAGTCGGTGTTGAAGGGAACCGTTGCATAAGTAAGTGTAAGGTGGTAATTGATCCTTCATAAGAACTGGGTGACGAAAGTCAAATATGAGCAAAGTTATGCGAAAAGTACATGAAGATGTATTGGTGATGCCACATAATTCAATGGTCGCTTGGTTGGCCGAAGGGCCAAGGTAGTAGGTAGGAACACGGGGGCATAATCATACTGCCAGACTGAATAGTTAGGTATGCTTGGAGGGTGTCGAGATGAGGCATCAGACTATGTTAGGAGCTGTGCTTCCGAAGTAAAGAGGGGAACCAGTAAACGAGTAATGCCGCAATTGAAGAATCCTTGAGTGGCGAGTGCAAGGGAGGTGAGACGGCTTCATGCAATGCAGTAACTGTGGGAAAAGGTTCACATGACGAGGAGGATGGAACCGCGGGAGAACGAAACTGTGAGGTTGACGGTGCGTTATGGAAGTGTTGATTACAAGACTTGAGCGGAGTAATACGTGTCATTGGCATTCGCCGTCGTCGCTTGCAGTGTAGGCAAGAAGGCAACCGAAGCACGAAAAGTGGCTAATGTAGCTGCTAATCTTTCTGTGAAAGAAAGCACAAAGCTTATATTAAAAGCCAGGTTGTTTCAATCTCTTGCCGACAAGCGAACTCCGAGAGTAAGAGCTTCATGTAAGGTCGAGGCTGGAGGAAAGGGTGCAGCAAGAGGCGTTGTTGTTGTGGCTAGCACAATTTTTAGGCAACCGTGAACTATTGTCGAGTGGATCGGGAATCGGTGGCGCAACCAAGGGAACTGTAATGTTTGTAGGTCATGAAGAGACGGGTTTTTGAGGAGCAAGAGGTCGTTCTAGTCACCGTAATGCGAACCAGCTTCATTGGGATGGACGAGAGACCACTGAATCCAGGAATCGCATATATTTATTTTGCATTTGTAGAGGGGCAGGTCGTGTGTTAAGAGATGAACGGGAGGTAATCGTGTTGAAAAAGACGAAGCTAAATTAGTAGCTGTCGTCCGAGACCTAGCTTGGATTTTAAGTCAGGTGTAACGTTCCTTCGTGTGATCAGGTTCCTTGCTGAGGGATCATAGGTCCTGGGCTGGCCACAGGGAACCGGGAACGAAGTCACCGAGTTACACGGTCGAGGGGGGGGGGAGGGGAAGAATCGAGAGTTCAGACAGGAACTGATTCCCAACTGGTAACCGGGATTGAGTGGATTGTGATCTGCTGCGAGTTCTAAAATTTTATCGTTGCCCGAGACCGGCTGGTCCAGGGAAACCGGAAACGTGGATCGGGAAGGCGGAATGACGATCTGTCAGAAGGCGCACCCTGTACTCATGGAAAGATGGTAATCGGAAGGATAATCGGGAACCAGTAACCGTGGATCGGCAATCTGGAACTAGAAACAGAGGACCGGGTAATCGGGAATCGACCTGGAGCGATGTAAACAAGACGTCTTTCTAGCAGCAGCTCTGCGAGTCTTGATTTTTAACTTGAGCCTGGCATAGCTTCCTTTGCACGGGCGAGTTCCTTGCTGAGGGATCGTAAGTCACGTTTTGGAGCACGTTGGCTACAGGGAATCATTGAAGAGGTAACCGTGTCATGCGGTTGAGGGGGAACCGAGATTCAGAGAGATAGGAGTTAACTCCAGTGGTAACGGGAATTGAGGGGCTCACGATGCGCTGTGAGTTTTAAGACTTTAAGAGCTTCGGAAGCCGGTTGCGTCAAGGGAACCGGGGAAGAGGATCGTGGAGCGCGAAACGAAGACCCGTCTTTGGATTACCCTTTGCTCTAGGCACGACTAGGAAATTGGAGGTTAATCGGGAACCGTGTTCTGCACTTCGGAGCGATGTAACAGTGTGTTAAAGATGAACGGTACTGTCCCATTAAAGGTGGACACCACGTTGAAAGACTGGTAACCGTGAATTGTGATGGCAAGGTAAGCTGTATACAGTTGCGTGGTCTGACGGTATAAGTATATTGTAGGTGCAAACGCAAGGTGGGAACCGAAGAGTGGAGGGAACCGCTGCCTTGTCGAGAGGCTCATGACCCGCTGGGAGTTTAAAGATCTGAACAGTGTTAGAAGCCTAGTTGTGTCAGGGGACGCGGAGGGGCGGATCATGGGAGGAGGATTGGAGACCTAACTTTGGAAGTGTCCGTTGTGGTAGGTATGTAATGGCAACCGGAAAGGTAATCGGGAACCGTAGAGGCAACCGGGAACCGAGTTCTTCGCTTATGGAGCGATGTAAACAGCGCGTGTCATGGTTGAATTGGGAATTTTGGAAGCCGGTTGCGTCAAGGGAACCGGAGAGGCAGAGTGTGAAGGGCGGACCGAAGATTCGTCTTTGGGATAGCCTTTTGCTCAAAGCAGGACCAGGTAATCAGAGTTCTTCACTTCGAGGAGCTTGATGGAACAGGCGGGCCGAGCTGCGAAGGACGTCAGGTTGTGTAGTGGAGTGTTAAGAACACATCTTCCTAGTGTAGGATTTATAACTGATATCGCCTGGAATCAGTTGGCATATAGGACCCATAACCTGGAAGGGATCGGGAATCGAGGAATGGGCAGTTTCCATTGCACCAATAGATGGAATCGACATACTGAGCGTCGTGGAGGCTGCGCAGAAACATGCGCAGAGGGTTGCACGTCGGAAAAGAGTCGTTGGTTGCGTCCAAAGCGAAGGAGCTGGGAATCGGCAGAATGATAGCGGAGTGTAGTGTGGAAGGGGTCGTGAAACGTGCAGGGGCCTTGTTTCATGGAGGCTGTGCAGACACATGCGCAGGGGGTTAACGATCGTCAATTGACCATGATGTGTGCATCATGTTGTCAATACAGGAATGGAATCGAGCTGAGGGATCGAGGTAATAGCGACATGGGAAGAATCTTGGTAGAAGATGCAAAGGGGCCCATGCTGGAAGCCCACTAGCAGTGGTGGGATTGAGCAAGAGGAACCGAACCAGGTCTAGATAAAAAGGCACGATGTGCGAGTAGTAATTAACGTTAGTTGCAG
>JAHWFP010058780.1:15003-36717 GCA_023313725.1 Lithobius niger
TCTCGAACCCGAGGATCGTGATGAGAAAGGGAACTGGAATCGATGTCGTCGCAGGTTGAGTGGAACGAGCAAGCTGCAAAGATGCATCCCCTGTCGCAGAGAAAGCGAAACAGATGTGACTGGTAACGAGAGGAATCGTAAACACGATCCAGTGGAATGAGATTGGAGCCAGTCGTCATTCGCCAAGAGAGTGCCGACTAATCCCCCGGTTACGCTGGGCACACCCTCAACCATTAATATATGGCAAGGGGCACAGGAACCGGGATCGTTTGGCGAACATCGAAGTTCTCTCCCTCCGATTGGGTTGAGGAAAAGGGGACCGAATCCCCACCAGAAGTGTGGATCGGTGAATCCATATGTTAATAGCTTTCGTGCCAACACTGTGTGAGAGGAACCGGCAATTGAAACAACCGAGGCCGAAACGAGAACCGCTTGAAGGAACGTACACAGGGCGGAACACGGATCGCTGAAGGAACGTATTAATTACAACAGGTATTCCCAAAGAATCGGGAACCGTAACGACAACCGGTGGGTCCATGTGGACCGAAGGGAATCGACGTCTTGGATCGGTGATGGTCGCACAAGCGCTGCCGGCGACAGAAGAGGGAACCAGGGAACCAGCAATCGATGTATTCATTGCCATAGAAGGCAACCGGGCAATCGACGGCACGCGTGTTCTTGTTTCTTCGGGAACCGAGCTCAAGGGCGGTCATCGGCTATAAAAAGATTAAAATACCAGGGCCTGCACCTGGTTGATTTTAGTTTTTATTGCCTAACTGAAAATATACATTACCTTTAATCCCGCCCGGCCTCCCCTCCACGAATTAGGTTCTGGATTCGGGAGAAATGATGTGGTTCGGCTTGCGCAGTCTGCTTATGTAGACTGACCCAAGGCCGCGCAGAACTATTACGAGCCCAGCAGGGAAGCCAACCTTCAAACTCCTAGGGAAAATAAGCTCACAAGGGGGGAAATTGCCATAAAAAAGGTAATGCAAATTTTTGTCGGCTATAAAAAGAACATTTTGCCGGCACCCAGCCAGGCCGGCTAAAAATGGTTTCTTTGCTGAAAAGTACAATACCTGTCAATTTTAGCATTGTTGTCTCGACGATGCTGTCCTTGCCTTGAGATTTAAGTTCACGATGGCCGCCTCAGCCACCCGATCGCACGTGCGCGATCTTCCCTATAAGAATGGAAACCCCAGTGGGTTTGCCATCTCTTTGTCTCAAGTTACGTCAAAAGGTGACACCCGAAGGGAGGCAGGGTGGGCCTGAAGGTATTGTACTTTTCAGCAAAAGAAACCATTTTTAGCCGGCCTGGCTGGGGGCCGGCAAAATGTTCTTTCTTTATGCTGCAAAGTACAATACCTGTCAATTTTAGCATTGACAGGCTGACCTCATCAAATTAGGTGGCGGGCACCTTTTGGCCGAGTTCCCTGGGGTGCTGAGGCTGGCGTTGGGGTCTCGTTTGGAAACGGTTAGGTAGAGGTTTGTTTCCGGAGCCAAAACGAGACAGTTTCCTCTCCAAGTGTTTTATCCTGTTTTTTTTTTTTTGGGGACTGAGGAAGGAAAAAGAAAAACATGAGAATTAAAATTAGTGTTTACCTTTCCATGAAGAAAACTTGGTGGTGACGTCTTCGCTTGGAGCTTGATGAGCTTCAGGGGCGTCGAGAGAGTAGTGTTTTTTTTTTTTTTTTTTGGTAATGAGAGTTGAACACAATGCAGGTTGAGGTTGGAGCACAGTGGTGAAGTAAAAAATAAAAAACGGGGGTCGTGTAGAAAGTAAGTCCTCGGTTTTGATTGTGAAAAGTAGTGATGTTGGAGTAATTTTGAAGGCGGCCTTGGGGAGGTCGAAAACCGGAATATTTATGGTAAAGTGATGTGGGACCCAAAGCCGAGATGGGGGTGCGTTATTTAGGAAGGAGTGTTGCGGATCCCAAAGTGGCACCCCTTGGCCTTGTGACGGCAGAGATCACAGGGTAGTTCCGACGTTTTGTGATTTGAGAGTTGCGTCATGAGGGGGTGCATTGGAGTTAAGGATTCAGCGTCATCAAATTGCCAAAGGGAAAAAGAATGCACAGGAAGGTCCGATATATTAGCAGTAAGAGTCCCATGTCTCGGATAAGTTGGTACAGAGCGAGAGATCCGAAGTGTCGAAATTGATGATGGTGGATGAAGAAATGTTTTTGAGGGGCCCGTAGTGGGGAGTGGCGACAACGGGTCTTGATGGAAAAGAAGTTGGGAGCCTGGGGTCCGACGGGCGGAGGTCCAGCAGAGGATGTCGGAGGCTGTTAGGGCGTTTGTATGATGGTCTGTTGTGTTTGTCCAAGGTTAAACAGGTTAGGACCCATGGAGCAAGGTGGATGGGTTCGTTCCGGCCCGAGTGGGGTGGTGGGGATGACTGGCGGGAGGCACGTTGTGAGTCCAGGGATTGGAGGGCCGAAGAGTTGAGGAGTTGAAGGTTCTCGGTCTTGAGAGAAGTAACTTGGGAGGTTAGGAGGTCAATATGCGTTTGGGTGGCATCAAGGAAAGGTTTGACCTTCTCATAGTTTATTACGAATTGGCGTTTAGCCCTTTCGTTGAGATGGAGTTTATGTTTAAGAGATGTAAATAGTTTTACATGATCTATCCCCGGTGGGGTTTCCTGGGCACAAGGAGTTTGTGGAGTTTGAACGGGGTGTTCATGGTGTGTCAAATCCAGTGGAATGGTGTCGGGCAAAACCAAAAATTCGGAAGGTTTCCGTGGAGAACTGGGTGTCATGGGGATGACGAAGGCTTCGTCGGTCAGTGCGTCATCAGTGCAAGGAAAAACTTCCCCGAGGGGTGAGGAAGGGGTGTCAAGACCCGGAGATAAGGTTGGAGAGGGCTCGGCATTTTTAGCTGGTGATTCCAGGGGAGAAGAATTACCTTCGGAAGTGGCGATGGATGGAGCCGCAGACGAATGTTCGATGGGTTCCCCGAGCCAAGAGGCGTCGGAAGCCGGAGAGTCGAAGAACGACGGCATTTGTGATATTCCGGGCGTTACAGGGACAGACAGGAGTGTGTTTTTTGTTAAAACGGACGTGACTACGGGGTACGAATCTGGATGCCGAGAAGTTGATTTTGTAGCACTGGATGAATGATCTTCTTTTATCTTCTTGAGGAGGTAGTTTCTTTGGTTGCGCTGCCTTTTACGTAGTGCTGAAGCTTGATGAGATGTTGCAATGATGCGCCATTCGGCCAATGGGATGGTGACGCACGTGGGGCACGGAATGTTGAAGTAGTCACACTTACGGTGAAATTGGCACACCGTGCGATGGGGATCACGGCGTGCCGGATTCCGGAGTCCCGGACAGGAGCAGGAGCCTGGATCATCGATGAGGGGAAGTCTTCCCAGGAAGGAGTCTTTTTCAGGCAAACTTTGAGCGTGTTTCATCCTAACTATAGTTGAAAAACAGCAGGGTGCAGAGGGCGTAACAAGCAGTGGTTGCGACGCGTGAAAAGGCGGGAAAAAAGAAAACCGGAAACAACAGTGACCGAAGGGAGCCTCGGTTTGAGGATGCAGACTTCCGGTCATGGGGTGAGCGCTGTGGAAGGAACGACGACGCGAGAGTGCGCCGGCCAGGGGATGAGACGAGGGTCGAAAGTCGGTGCGAAGGCAGTAAAGTGACGAACTGACGTATGAAAAGAGGTTGGGGAGGGATATCAGTAGCGTTCGGAGGTAACGACAAACCCTAGGTGAAGGGGAGGGGGTGGGGTGCCTCGTGGACGTTACGTGGGTGCCGAAGGCGCAGAGGGGTGGTGTCACACGGACGAGTAGAGCCGGCCGGTTCCCGTTTGATGGGGGTCGGTTGCTTCGGCGAGCGACATCGCATCGGGCGGTAGTGTCGTTGGGGCAGGAGAGGTCATGCGGCAGAACCGACTTGAAGACGGTAGAGAGGATCTACGGCGACACTAAAGTGATTGTGACATGCCAGGTCGGTGGTGGCACCGGATGGGACGAAAGCGGCGTTCCGGCATAGGGCGAACCCGACTAGGGGGGATAACCCCGATGTTACCATCCAGGGAGGTGACAAAGGTGAGGCTGGGTGTGTCGTCCTGGGTGTCATGTCGATCGGGACGAAGGGAGGATGCTCTCGATCCGGGGACGACGGGAAAGGAGTCACGATGACCGCAATCCCGGTGACGACAGGTGACTCGGCACGTCGTGCCGACCGGGGGGCGTTGTAGGGGTGCCATGCACGGGTGGGACGATCCCGGAACACGACGACTTCAATCCAACGTGACGACAGGGGACAACAGAGTGTGTCGTGACGGCAGAGTTGTGATGAGGATGCCGTCAGCTAGGCGCGCCGTACCGGCAGGCCGAAGGAAGTGCGGCGTTCTAGGATGGAATGGTCCCGGGAGACGACGGGGAGGGAGCTGTGACAACTTCAATTCAACGTGACGGAGGAGGCAACTAGGACGTGTCGTGCCGGCTGGGCCGAGGTAAGGATGCCGTTCATGAGTGGGGCAATCCCGGGAGACAAGGGGAAGGGAGCCACGACGGCTTCAGCCCACCGTAACGACAGGAGGCGACTAGGCGCTGTCGTGCCGGCTGGGGCGCAGTTAAGATGCCGTTTGAAAGTGGGACGATCTCGGGAGTGACATTCCATCGCGACGACAGGAGGCAACTAGGCACTGTCGCTTCGGCTGAAACGAAGTAAGGATGCCGTTCGAGAGTGGGACGATTCCGGGGGACGACGGGAAGGGAGCTACGACGACTCCAATCCACCGTGACGACAGGAGGCAACAAGGCTCTGTCGTGTCGGCTGGGCTCCGTAAGATGCCGTTCGAGAGTGAGATGATTCCGGGTGACGACGACAGGAGGTAACTTGGCAGTGTCGTACCGGCCAGGACACAGAAAGAATGCCGTTCCAGAGTGGGACGATTCCGGGAGACGACGGGAAGGGAGCCACGTCGACTTCAATCCAGCGTAACGACAGGAGGCCCCAAGGCGCTGTCGTGCCGACTGGGACGCAGTAAGCATACCCCGTTCATGAGTGGGACGATCCCGGAAGACGACGGGGAGGGAACCACGATAATGCCATTCACCGTGTGCTGGCTGGGACGCAGTAAGGATGCCGTTCATGAGTGGGACGATTTCGGGAAACGACGGGAAGGGAGCCACGATGACTTCAATTCACCGTAACGACAGGAGGCCACAAGGCGCAGACGTTCCGGCTGGGACGAAGTAAGGATGCTGTTCAAGAGTGGGACGATACCACGAGACGGCGGGAAGGGAGCCACGACGTCATCGATCCACCGCAACGACGGGAGGCAACAAGGCGCCGTCGTGCCGGCGGTACGAAGTAAGGATGCCGTCCAAGAGTGGGACGATCTTGGGAGACGATGGGAGGTAGCCACGACGTCTTCAATCCACCGCAATGACAGGAGGCAACAAGGCGTTGTCGTGCCGGCGGGACGAAGTAAGGATGCCGTCGAAGAGTGGGACGATTCCGGGAGACGACGGGAAGGGAGGCGCGACGACTTCAACGCACCGCAACGACAGGAGGCAACTAGGTGCTGTCGTGTCGGCCAGGACGCAGTCAGGATGTCGTCCCAGAGAGGGATGATTCCGGGCGGCAACGGGAAGGGAGCCACGAAGACTTAACACCACCGCGACGACAGGAGGCAACTAGGCGCTGTCGTGCCGGCGGGGACGTAGTAAAGATGCAGTTCATGAGTGGGACGATTCCGGGAGACGACGGGAAGGGATCTATGACGACTTCAAACCACCGCGGCGACAGGAGGCAACTAGGCGGTGTCGTGCCGGCTAGAACGCAGTAAGGATGTCGTTCATGAGTCCGGGAGACGATGGGAAGGAGCCATGACGACTTCAGTTCACCGCAACGACAGGAGGCAACAAGGCGCTGTCGTGCCGGCGGGCGAAGAAAGGATGCCGTTCGGGAGTGAGACGTGTCCGGGAGACGACGGCAATGCCCCGCAACGACAGGAGGCCATAAGGCGCTGTCGTGCCGGCAGGAGTGGAGCGATCCCGGGAAAAAACGGGAAGGGAGCCACGATGACTTCAATCCAGGGTGGTGATACGTTGAATAGGGAAGCCTACGGCGTCTTCAATTGAGAGTGAACCAGACGACTCCTGGAGTGTCGTCTTTGTCAGTCCAGGGCGACAGGCAGTGTCGCGTGGAACAAACCAAGCCGACAGAGGACGGCGGGGCCCGGGTTGAACGGGCCCACGGACGGGACGTAAGGAATACAAGGAAGGAGAAGCAAACAGCAGCCGCGACGGCGGCTTGAGACAAAGAGATGGCAAACCCACTGGGGTTTCCATTCTTATAGGGAGGATCGCTCACGTGCGATCGGGTGGCTGAGGCGGCCGTCGTGAACTTAAATCTCAAGGCAAGGACAGCACCGTCGAGACAACAATGCTAAAATTGACAGGTATTGTACTTTGCAGCATAAAGAAACCTAAATTTTGGGGGGGTTAAAATTGGTTTCTATCGTCTATACGAAAATTTATACTACCTATAAATTAAATTTAGTTCCTGAGTGCTCTTTATGACTTGAGGTTTTTCGCTCTCCTGATCCGGCCAGTGCGCAAGCCTACTGCGCATGCGTCACCATGCGCAGTCCGCCTATAAAAGCAGATCGCTCGCCCATAGCGGCCATCTCTTTTCCTCTCGATATGTCAACCATGATGGTGGCTCAAGAGGGGAGGTAGGGTGGGTATTTACAGGTAGAAATTTTCGTATAGAAGATAGAAACCAATTTTGACCCACCCAAAATTTAGGTTTCTAATCGTCTGTAGAAAATTTCTACTACCTGTAAATTAAATTGCATATACAGTAGACCTCGTCAGTATAGGTGGCGGGCTCCATCATAGCAATTACCCCGGGTTGCGGACTGGCTCCCCCAAAAAGTTTAACAAAACTTCGCACTTTATTGAAAAAAATAACAGAAACAGGAATTTGATCTCTTTTGTAGGATTTCGTGGCTCTGAAAAGGGCCGTTTGTGAATGATGGGTCTTGCTTCCGTCTTCTGTGGGTCAGGAACAGGAAGGTCTTGCTTCTGTCTTCTGGAGGTCTTCGTTTCTGTGTTAGTGCTTAAGGGGGTTGGACTATGCATCTTGCTGTTACGATCGATTCCATATGATATAGCCCATCTTCTTGTCCTGACATGTCACGGAGATAATGACTTGTGAAGACGGTTTGGCTTCTCCATGATGTGGCTTGCAGAATTTCAGCAATGGAGACTGATTGTGGAAAGCCCATGAAGTTGAAAGTGCCCGGAGTTCGTGTGCAGTTGCCTTGATGTTGTCGGTGCAGCTGATGTTCGCATCGTCATATGCCCTGTTGATGACAGTTTTGATCCAATTGGCGATCATGGGGGCAGAAGTTACGTTCGTGCCTTTAGTGAAGGGAAGGAAAAGTTGAGTGCGTCCCCTTCGGCATTCGGTGTCACTTGTGCGTTTAATGTAGTACCAAAGCGGACGGACGGGACATAGGGTTCGTTCGGGTTCCTCATCATAGATGTTCGTGAGGGCCGGTATGATGGGTTTGGACGGTTCACATGGTTTTACCTCGGAAATCCGGACGAGGCCTTAAGTGAATGAATTTACAATTGTCGAAAAAGAACAGTGAGCAGGGTCGTTTGACAGAGCTTGCATTTCGCTGCTGCGGAGGCTTGCTGCCAGAGAGGTGAGAAAAACTGTCTTCCTCGTGAGATGGTTGATGTGGCAGGTTTAGATTGGTTCGTGTGGATCTTTGCTCAGGGAGTCCAAGACTAGAGGAAGGTCCCATTTCGGAAATACATGATGGACAGATGGTCTTTCGATTTCGAAGGATTTCAACAGAGATGAAATGCGGTAATCTTCAAGGAGGTGTTTGTTTCCGGCAGCTTTGAAGACGGTGTTTAGGGCGGAACGGTAGACCAGAATGGTTGAGCCTTTTAATCTGTCCTTGAAGAGATCAGTGAAGAAGACTAGCAGTTCCTGAATAGGGGGATTGATTGGATTAACCTTTTTCCGCTTACACCAATGAAACCATCGTTGCCAGTGGCTGGTGAACATTTTGTTGGTTGAATCTCGTAGGGTTTTGCTGGCGATGAGAGTGGCTTGTTCTTCAAAAATTCCAGCCTCTTTAATGAGTTGGATGATAGTAGCCACCCGTGCAGATGTAAGATGTTGGAGTTCGGGTGGAACTTGGTTCCCTTCTGTTGGGATAAGAGGTCCGGAAGGTTTGGCAATTCTCTTGGTGTGTCTACGAGAAGGTTGAGTAGTCGAGGGAACCACGGGGCAGCTGGCCAGTTTGGTGCGATGAGAAGAAACAGACCCTGAATTTGTTCGATCTTTGTTAGGAGAAGCTTGAACGGAGGGAACAGGTAGGCGTAGAGGTTGTCCCAGGGAAAAGGCAGGGCATCGACTGCACAAGCCAGGTCGTCCGGAATTGGGCTCACGAATTGGGAAGTCTGGCATTGTGCCTCGTGGCGAAGAGGTCGATCATGGGTTTCCCCCAGATGATGAAAAGAGATTCGCAAATTGATGTCTTGAGGGACCATTCCACTGATGGTGGTTTCTTCCGAGACAGTGCATCCGCTATTATGTTGCGGTTGCCTGGGATGTGAAGCGGTTGGAGTGTTGTGTTGAGTTCCAGGCATAGGTTGAATATTTCGGAGGTAATTTGATGAAGGGTCCGAGAGCGTGTGCCTCCTTCTTTCCGTATGTAGGCGACTGCAGTGGTGTTGTCTGCTTGGACTTGGACGATCTTGCCCGTTATCAGGTGACGGAAGTGATGAAGAGCATTGCGGACTGCCTTCAGTTTGAGAACGTTGATGTGCTCGGTTGTGTTGGGAGGCCAGGTCCCGTTTACTTCGTTGCCCATTATGTGAGCACCCCATCACGTTAGAGATGTGACGGTCAGGAGTAGGAGATCGGGAGGAGGTTCGTGAAGAGGTACGGTTTTGGATAGGTTTGCAGTGTTCATCCACCAGTGAAGGCATTCCCATGGGATGTGGGGATCGGATGGTATTGTCAATTTGGATGATGGAAGATGGTTGCTCCAGTGATCGATGCGGAAATGGTGGAGCGGTAAAGTCATCCAACGACCGTACGGAAGAAGGTAGGCCATTGAATCCATTTTGCCTATGAGGGAGTTCAGGGATATCAGCGAGCGAGTTGTGGACCGAGAAAAAGAGAAGCAGTGGTCTAGTAGGTCGGTTTTCCTTTCTGTTGACGGCGTGATGGTGTCATTCGTAAGGTTGAAATCTACGCCGAGGAAGATGAAGGTTTGTGAGGGTTGGAGTCGTGATTTCTCCTAATTGACTCCGAGACCAAGGCTGTGAAGAAGCCGGATGGTGAAGAAGGTGTCGTGCCGAAGTTGGTGGGAACAGATGTTGTTTAGGAGCCAGTCGTCGAGGAAGGCGTTGGCTCCCACCTGGTGACGGTGGCTTAGACTCGGCTTCATGACGGGAGTAAAGATGCGTGGAGCAGCATTGAGGCCGAACGGGTGTGTTTGAAATTCGAAAATCTTCCCTTGGTAGATGAAACGGAAATAGTGGAGGTACTTCCTGTGCAAGGGGATTTGGAGGTATGCATCTTCAAGGTCGATCGAGATTGTCCATTCCAGGGGTTTTAGGGAGAGGCGTATGGATTGAAGGGTCTCCATTTTGAAGTGTTCGTTGTTCATGAAGCGATTTAGCGGTTTCAGGTTGAAAATCATTCTCTCTCCACCAGACTTCTTTGGTCTCAGGAAGATGGACCTGTAGAAGCCAGGTTTGGAATGGTCGGGACAGAGGCGGATTGAGTTTTTGGCCAGAAGGGTGGCTACTTCTTTGGAGAGAGCGGGTGAAGCCTTGGTTGCGAGTTCCCAAGGAGGGGTGAGTGCCATTGGAGAATTTGAGTTGAAGGACGGTCGAAATCCATGGGATACGATTGATAAGATGACTTTGTCGGTTGTTATTTGATGCCATGCCGTTTTGAAGTGACTGATTCGGCCGTCTACGGGGAGAGCATGGGCATAGTCACTCGCGGTGAAGGGATTTTCGACTGGAAGCGGAGAAGTACTTTTGCGGTTGTCAGGGGTGGAGCTCCTTCTGAACTTGTTGTTGTTGCGTGAGTTGTTGTGGTTATTCCCTCGAAAGGGCTGATTCTGGCGGGGAGAAGGTTTCCTCTTGTCACGGAACGATTGGTCGTTGGACGTCGGAGGAGGTGGTGGCATGGGATCAGAGGTGCGGAGAGTTTTCGAAAGGGCTGGTTTTTCGATGGTTTGAACAGTTTCTTGGGTTTCCGGGCGTTGTCCAAATGAGGGGCATGGGTTGGGATACGCCCTCTGAAGTGTGTCTGTCTCATGGAGAGGTTGGTTGCAGAGGATGTGTTTGGTGGACGTGTTGAAGTTGCATGTGGAGCTTAAAGCGATGTCCCTGAGCAGGAGGGTTGAGTTGAACAGTGCCTTGGTGAACCAGTTGAAGGAGTGATATGAAGCGAATGACATTTTCTTAAAGAGTTCAGATATGAGGAAGTGGATGTTCTTTTGGCTGGCTTCACGGGGAAGCCTTTCATAGAGGGCGTTGACACCCGTGGCGAGGACATCGGCTTGAGAGTTGGCACGAAGGCCAAGACGGAGTATTGTATTATTTTCACGGAGCGCGGCAGTGGGCACTTTGGTGCGACAGGGGATGTAGAGGGCAGTGCCGAAATCCATTTTCGCTTCGCTTAGAGAAACTCAGATTGTTGGTAGGTTTTAAACAGGCGAGGGTTGGCCGCGCCGTCACCAGTTGCTCTGAAAAACCAGGATTCACGGCCTGGGCGAGGGGATCACCTTTGCCTAGGATGGATCCCCCAGTTCGGAGGAGTGTTGTGAGTAAGTCTGTAGCCTGTCCAATCTTTGCTTTTTCACGTTTGTTTTTGTCCCGAAGGCCATAGCCGAATCCCGTCGAAAGACCTCTGTTCTTCGGTTTAGGGGCAGAAGAGTACGGTTTGTAGACATAATCGTCGGGGATGATGGCTTCGACTGCTTTGAGAAGGTCAAACAGAGGGATAGCAGTTGAATCATCGTCAGCTTGAAGGGAATCTTCGTAAGGGTCGAGCGGAGGCTGAGCAAAGTTGACTCTATGGGGAGCTTGTTGGCCTAAAACAGAGGCTCAGTCGAGATCGTCTTCCATGTTGAGAATGCGAGAAAGAAGATGCTGAAGGTCAGCTGCAGAAAAGTTAGGGCGGTGTTTCTTCGAAGGTGTTTGGGTGCAGGGTTGCTTCCGCTTGCGAGCATCGGTGTCAGAGGATGCAATCCATTCTTGGACGTATGAAGTGGCCTTTGAAGGGGGTTTCTCAGTCGAAGGGAGGTTTTTGTAAGAAAATTCTTTGATGGAGCGGTCCATGAAACGGTGAATTTCTTGCGTTGGACAAGTGTTCCGTTGCAAGTTCAGGATGTGAGGCCAATGATAAATCGAGGGGTGGGTCATCATGTTGCTGTAGAGCGAGAGATGCCGAGGTTGAAGGCGGCTGCTGGGCGCAGGGCAACGGTGAAACAGAATGGTCTTGAGTTAATGAGGCCGTGGGTCGAGATGGAGACGGCAAGAGCACGACGCTGGGGTCAGGTGGTGAACTTGACGGTGAAGAATCCATCGGCGAACAATCACGTAGATGGAGAACGTGCGTAAATGGGCGGCGAACGGGAACGGAACGACGAACGAGCGGCGAATGGGAATGGCAACGACAAACGAGCGGCGAACGGGAACGACGAACGGGCTATGAATGACGAACGGGGGCTGGCGGTAGCAGGGCGTTAAACTCTCAGGCTAGGAAGTGTGAACGACCAACAGGCTGCAAACGGCGAACGGGCAGCACACGACGGGCGGCATAGGACATGCGAACGACGAACGAGCTGCGGGCGGCGTACGGGCTGCAGGAGGCGAACGGGAACGGAGAGGAGAGCTGCGCATGGTGAAGCATGCGCAGTAGGGTTGCGCACTGGCCGGATCATGAGAGCGAAAAACCTAAGTCATAAAGAGCACTCAGGAACTGAATGCAATTTACAGGAAGAAATTTTCTACCGACGATTAGAAACCCCTAATTTGTTTCTCAGCTTCAGAGCGACTGGCTGGACCTTTACATTTTACACAAGTAACGTAAAACACAAACTAACATGGTTTGTATGTTAATTATACCAATCAGTAGTTAAGTACATCATCAGGTGTGTGTGTGTGTGTGCATAACAATCAGTAAAAAACGTTTGTGTGTGCGTTACAATGTTTGTGCCCTGTAACAATCAGGAAGAGCTTTCAAAAATGGTTGAAACAATCAATCAATGTCTGCCGACCGTTGCTGGGTTTATCTCACTTAGTGTCAGAACGGACAAACAGTCAATTCAGCAACATAACAGCAGCGTCGTCCATTGCAAAAATATATTTACTTCCCTACGAAAACCAAACAACAGGGGTTCAAAGGGAGGGGGATATTCACACCCCACCATCCGCCCCCCCGGGGCGCCCCCGCAGCAGTGGAGAGGGGAAAGGGCTGCCGGTGAATAGGCGCATGAGGGGAAATCTGACCATGCACCAGGAGAATGTGCGGAGAGGGGGCCAGGGAGGCAGGGAGGAGACAGATTGGGGGCCGCGAAGTTATTTTCATTTCGTGCTACCCAGTAAAGTATTTCAATTAGGTACGCGGGAACCGGCTAGACCGGCGTACGTTACGCTGGGGTACAGCTAGTATTTTTTTATAGTTGGGCACTTTATACAACTGAGGCAACTGCAGGCACGAGTTGGTTAACACTTACCAGAATCAAATTTAATGTAATCAGTAATCTTTCCTGTTGCAATGTCGACTTGAACAGTGTCGTTCACTTTCACGTTAGGATCTGGGTAACGAATGGTGCGGCCATCATGGGTCACCAGGAAGGGAATTCCTTTGGGCCCAACTTGAACTTTCTTTACTTTGCAGAGTTTGTACTGAAAATTAAAAAAAAATTCTACGTTATAAACAAGGATGCATTAAAGGGCAATTACATCCATTTTGACATGCATGTTTGACTTTTGGATCACTTACACAATAACTAAACACAAGAATTGCGGTAAGAATACGTTACGTGCGTCCGATATAACAATTTAATTACTGCATCACCAAAACATGACACGGAGATCACCATTGTTTTGCTGGAACGCGTAGAAATTCATGCCGACAGACGGATTCCTTCGATTTCGACTCGCAGCCGATTAAGATAGCTGTATTAACTGTGGGGAGCTCTAGCGTCTGACGGCCTTAGCTGGCCACTACACTGCCGTCAGAGATCCGTCTGACGGCATGAATTTCTGCGCGTTCCAGCAAAACAATGGTGATCTCTGTGTCATGTTTTGGTGATGCAGTAATTAAATTGTTATATCGGACGTAAGTAACGTATTCTTACCGCGATTCTTGTGTTTAGTTATTGTGTAAGTGATCAAGAAGTCAAACATGCATGCCGAAATGCAGTCAAAATTGCCCTTTAACACTGCATTAGTAATTCAATATGTCACTGTCATATGGCAGAGTAATAAAAATATGCAATTGATGTATGCAATTGGAAAGGCTGACATACCAACAGGACACTACTAAAAAGTCTGAATGCGTGGTGTACGGAACAGTATCTATATAGCACATTATATAAAAAAAATCGTCTCCTTAACTTTTGCTACTATAATACGGCAAATGCGTCAGAATCTTGTTAGCAACGATGTAATCACCTACCAGATAAATTTACATCGGACACCTGATACAGGTTTTGCTACAAAAAAAAATCTGAAAACATAGAAATACCAGGGTACCCTGGTTGATTTCTCTTTTTGTTGCCTAACTGAAAACATACATTACCTGACTTTTCCTTGTAGAGCAGTTCCTTCCTTTTGAAGGCTCGATCATTAGCGATGAAAAGTTGGCTTCCCTGCCGTGCTCGTAACGCCCTTCCGCGCATGTGCGCGTGCCTCTATATAAGCGCCCAAATCGAGCTGGCTTCATATTTCTTCCACTTATACCCCGTTCCGAGTGCAAGGTTTTAATTCGGAATCGAATTCCGAATTGAGAGAAATGCGGGTCGAATCCAGATTAGTTTGCTAGACCCCGTTCGCAGCGCAAGAGAGAAAGCAGAGCAAAAATGGGTTAGTTGTTAGTTTCTCAACCGCTCACCAGAACACGCCATTGATGGATTAATGGATTCGTGCTTTGACTAACACTCACACCGTGGCGACACCAGCCTATAAAACGTTAATTTTTTTAATTTTCAAATAATAGGCTCCAGCTATACGCCAGCAGTCGCATAAACTTCCCTTGAAAATTAGTATGTGCTTCCTTTGTTTATGTGAGGTGCATTGAGTAAATAGTAAGCAGTAAACCAAACGCGATTGCCACCACCTGGTGACGAATGTTGCTAATTCGGAATTCGACCCACATTTGTGTCCCGAGCGCACACTCAAGTGAAATGAAGCGAAGCAAATCGTGTTCGATCCACCAACTGATGCAGATTAGTTTAACTCGGATACGACCCTCTTTACCTCGGATGTGTCCACCCCGTTCCCAGTGCATTTAGCATTTAATCTGCATATATGTGGATATATGCGGGTTAAAGATGCGCTTGGAACGAAGTATCAGGGTCTACCTTGGCTACCAAGAGGGGAGGCCGGGCGGGTGAAGGTGATGTATGTTTTCGGTTAGACAACAGGCCGTACCCTGGTATTTCTATGTTTTTATTGCCATCGTAAACATCCATTACCCGATTTTTCCTTATATAGCGGACCTCGTCCCATGGTGGCGGGCACCAAGGACGATGGTTACCCGAGTTGCGAGCCAGCTGCCCCGGAGTCTAATGACCCCATGAACCGGGCGCCATCCATGCAGGCGACCGTAAACGGGGAACGGATGGGTAGACTAGCCCACCAATGAAGCGGGCCGGAGGTAAGAAGAGCTGGATAGACGCATAACAGACGACCGGGTTTATCACGAGACGGAGAAGGGCAACCATGTAGGTGTGGTACGGTTCGTAGTAAGGTTCGGACCGTACACCAGGAAGGTGGAGGAAGCACGGACGGCGACCGTATTCTGGGCAAGGCAAATGAAAAAAGTCAGGCATGCAAACATGACAAAATTCTCATTGCCTTGTAGAGACTGGAAAGTTCATGATCCAGGAAGGACGGGCTTGACAACCGGGGAACAAGTCCACAGGATGGCGAGGCAGTTAGACCGAGAAGGTCTGAAGCAGTCGCATCGGCGGCAGTAGATTGTTCATAAAAGGCATAAACAGCTCTTGAACGAGGGAGCATGACAAGTGCGATCGTTCGGGAGCAGCGGAGTGGCGACCGAAGGGTTGGTAATGAAGAGACCATTGTCTGATAGAGACCTGGCGGTCGCACCCGGTCGTATAGTAATATCGTGACTGAACAGGATCGATCTAAGGTGTGGAATCTTCAAGGACTGGCTTGAGATGGTGCAGTCGGTCAGGGACCGTAAGACGCACAAGAAGAGGCCACTCAAGAGATAAGGCAGAGAGACCATGCGACCGTGGAGGCGGCAGTATGTAGAAGGTAGGTAATACCGAAACATAACCCGAGCGGACAGAAGAAAAGTTACAGGGACTGAAACTACAGTGGTGGAAAGGAGACCGCAGGGATTTGGTAGTCTGCCATGCTGGGGATAGTAGGGTCCAGTCACCAATCAATGCAGATTCGTAACAGAGCGGAGGCTGGCCGAAGAAGTAGAACTGTATGTGATGTCTTTGATAGACGAGGGGCACCTGTCCTGCAAGATGAGGCTTGGAGACAAGGGATAGGGGACAAGGTGCCCAGGCGTCGTGTTCTGGATGATCGTGCAGATGGTGAAGAAAGTAAAAATAGTGAGCGCGGTGCTTCACTGCAGGCAGCTCGTTAATTAATTTCTTCTGATTCCCTCAGGGGGAGAGACCCCCCCCCCCCCCAACAGGCCCAAGGGTCTGGGGACTGTGGAGTGAGACACGAAGGGGACTGCGGGCCGAAGCTGGATAACAGCTCGACAATAACCAAGAGGCTGGCTGAAGCCTAAGACCGCAAACGCTAATAAGCAGAGCGGTCGACGTGTTGCAGCTAATGAATGTGAAGGGTGCCGACATGCAACAGGAGACAAAGAGTCGTTGGTCCAAGTAACACTGCAGAACCAGAATTGTGTTACAGACGTGAGCAGCAGAGCGGTCGGCATGTTGTGGCTAGTGTCTGTGGCTAGAAGGTTAAAGCCGGGAAACATTTTGTAACGTAATTCCTTCAGTTTTTCATACTAGATACCTTTTGTTTAAACACCGATACTTTGTTAGAAATGTTTGGAATTTTAAGCAAAATATGGAGTTGGTAATTCTTACTAATCTTTACTGATTTTCGTATTTCTCCATTTGTTACCTGGTGACTTTAGTGATTTAAAGGAGAAACAGTAGAAGTATATTAGCTAAGATGAAAGTTGTGTCTTTGACCTCAAAATGCAGCCATCTGACGGTAAATAATTTTTCAGCTATGGAAAAAGTGACTTGGCCAATTTGCTGAATAAGCTTTCAATGGTGGGTGAACTGATCCCTAATAATTTTTTTTTTTTTTTTACAGCAGCTGAACTAAACTAACCAGTATTTAAGCTTGGGACAAACTTAAATAGCTACAAACATTTATAAATACTTCAGTTTGATTACTGCCAATTATTTACACTATTTAACATTTAGGAAACTTATTCACTTCACAAGAAAACTTAGGCTCCATACCACAAAATGGTTAATTAAGAAAAACCAACACTTGGGTAATAACAATCCGCCCCTTTTTTCTACTTAAACAAAAATGCATGTATCCCTGTTAATATTGATAATGCAGCATAGCATCCCGGATCCTTTCAAAAGGAACTCTGGTCAACATCTGCTATGTTGTCTCTGGTAGGCACATGAATCAGGTTAAATTCTTTCTCCGACAAGGCTTCCCGAACAAACTTATACCTCATATCTATGTGCTTTGTTTGCATTCGTTCAGTGTTATCTTTTGAAAAAGCTATGGAGAGACTGATTGTCACAAAATATAACTGGGGGCAAACTAACCGGTAACGTGAAAATTCTTTACAAATAGTGCACAACCAGCGAGACTCAATAACAACTGTCGAGAGGGCGATAAACTCAGCCTCCATGGTTGACAGTGCAATACACCTCTGTTTTTGCACTCTCCAAGAACCCCCGCTAGCATACCAACATACCCCGACCATGATTTTCGGTCATCCACATCGGATGCCCAGGAAGCATCTACAAAAAACTTTAAGTGAACAATTGCCTTCTCTATGAACATCTTCACAGGAAATCACTAAATCCCTAGTTTCATACACATAACTTAGGACTCTCTTCAGGAGAGACCAATGTCCATCCAAAGGGCAACTGCTGAATTGTGATAACACAGTAAAGGCAAACTGAATGTCAGGTCGGGTGCGTGATGCAAGATACATCAGGGCACCTATTAGCGACCTGTAACGGGTGCACTTTGTTTCATCGGTGTCAACCGGACAATCTTCTTTGGACAACTTTGAACCTGCATCTAACGGAACGGTGACCTTCCTTAGGCCGTCTAGTTTGAAACGGTTAACAATTTTCTCGATGTATTCCTTCCGATGTATCACAGGATAACCGCCCCTATCTTCAAATTCGAATCCTAGAAAACGGGGAATAGCTCCAAGGTCCTTGAAGTCGTATCTCTGTCGAAGTAAGCTCTTCACTTCATTTAGAACTTTGTTATTCCTGGCGAAAACGGCCAAATCATCTCCATACACCAGAATAACAGCATCTCTTCTTAGCATGTAGATGCAATTGGTTGCACATAACTTAGAAAAACCCAAACCGCAAAGAGCCGTATCGAGTTCCTTAAACCATAAGCGGCCAGACTGATGTATGCAATCGCCAAACACAATTTCCAGCCTCCTGATAACCCTTGGCAGGATTCATATAGGTTTTATCTGTAAGAACTCCATACGAATAGGCACATCTGACGTCAAGATGGCAGTGTACCCAGCACATACAAGCTACAAGAATAATAAAGAAGGACCGCACTAAGGTAAAAGCAATCACCGGCGAATATGATTCCACGTAGTCAACACCAAAAGTCTGAGCAAATCCCTGAGCCACTAAACGGGCTCGAAAACAAAGAAAAACGCCGAAGGCAAAATTTCTTTAACGCATAAACCCACCGAGAACCGTTATCTTCTCCGAGTTCTTGGGTGTAACGGTATAGACTTTTCGGTCACAAAGAACACTAACTTCATCATCCATAGCTCGCTTCCACTGCGCCGCCTCAGGTGAGGTCATCGCTTCTGCATATGTTGAGGGAATCTTCACTTCCACACAGTTTGCTTCAGGTTGTACATCTTCATCTTCTATCTCAGTTGGGAAAAGGAAATCCTCAGTCGATGACGAGTCTGAATGGTTGAGGACTACAGTCACCCCTGTAACACAAACAGGATTCTTCCAGGAAAAATCAAACGTCTCTGGATTCCATTCCTTCAGCACCACAATAACGTTGAACATCTGCATTTGACCTCATCCTAGGGCCACCCATGTACCGATAGTATATGTCCGAAGAACCAGCACGAACTCCGGTACTTCTAGCAATAGCTATGCGTTCCCATCCGGGGGAAGGACGCACTACGTTCTGCTGGGGCGTAGGTACTGGCACCACTTCCGGTGCATACAAAGGCATTAAGACAGGCTGTAAATTTCTTGGGATTGGAGTAGAGAGTAGATCATCCTGATCAACTTCTTGCTCATCGGTCCAGTCAAACTCAAACACCATTATTTCTTCCTTGGTTCCAATGCCAGTCCGCTTAGCATTTGTCAGCTCTCTTAAACCAATGCGCTTCTCATCAAACCTCACATTATTGGTTTCAACAACCTTCAAACCTTTGTCTGGCAGCCACACACGATACCCTTTAGTATGGAAAGCGTAGCCAACCAAATTTCCTAACTCAGCTCTTGGTTATAATTTATTTCGATGTGAGAAATCTACATGAACAAAACATAGGCATCCAATCCGTCGTAGGTGTCGTAGTCGGTGGTCTTCTGATCCATAAACCTTCAGGAATCTTCTCGTCAATGCCAAAATGTGGACACCGGTTCTTTAAGTAGACCGCTGTCATGATCATTTCATCCCACCAATGAGATGATAATTCTGCAGAAATCATCAGTGAACGAACGATGTCCAATACTGTCCTATTGAACCTATCGGCGACACCGTTCATTTCCGGAGAGTATTTGTTTTGTTCTTTCAGTCTTAATACCTAGACTGTCAAGCTTATCCTGAAAATAGTCAGCACAATACTCCATACCATTGTCACTGCGGAATCGTTTTATCTTGCACCCTCTCTCTCTTTTGACTTTGGCCCTGTATAGTTCTTGCATGTGAAGGCTTCATCTTTCGTTGCTATCAAGAAAACGTGAGCTTTACGAGAGAAATCGTCTATAAATGATACAAAGTAGCATTTCCCCCCAATAGTCTTTACAGGGGCCGGGCCCCAAACATCGGAGTGAACCAGTTCTAGTAAACCACTGGTACTTCATGATACGAATGAAACATGGCGTGCTCTTGTTGACTTCGCTATACGGCATGAGTCACAAACTGGAGAATCGGACGACACTTCTACCCCTACAATACTTATTTTTCACTGCTCCACGTAGTAGGGATAATTGCAAGTGCCCTATCCGTTCGTGCCACAATTCTGTTTTTGTCAACGGATCACCATATGCCTCAGACCCTCAGACCCTTTATATCAGTAGCTCGCGATGCAACTGGGTTAACACACTGTGTAGCGACTGCTGCAGAATAAGTCCTTTCGCTCCAGGAAAGCAACACATTTGTACATGCGTTTGTGGAATGAGCAGAATGATGTTCGCCACAGGCAATACAGGGTACAAGCTCTGACTGGGGAGTTCACCGGTAGCTTCTATGAGAAAAAAATTGGCCTTGGCCGGTGCAGCAAACAAATAAGTACCGTCCTCTTTTAGCACGATAAGTCCCTTCTCATCAGACGAAAATTTATGCCCGGCATTGAAAACCAGACACCAGATTTCGCCACATCCCTGGAGCATATAAAACATCTTTAAGTCAGAAGATTTCCCCAGTCTTTAACAATCTTAAACGGATGTCCCCGATGCCCATTATTGCAGAATGCCCTTCTGCGATATCTACCGGTGGAACGTCAACGGTCTGAAGTTTAGGAAGTATCTCTTGTGTGGGCAAAAATGGTGAGTTGCGGCTGTGTCTAGTGTCCATTCATCATGATTCTTGGCATCAACAATATTAGCCTCAACAAAACATGCAGATGCTTCTTCAGCAGCAATGTAATCAGAATGGGATGACCCTCTTCCTTGAACAGCTTTCTTCGGCAAGCGGCAATTTCTAGCCATGTGGCCTTCTTTGTTGCAGTTATAACACACTATAGGTCTGCGACGAAATGACGAGCGCGCATTCTGTTGCCTTTGGAAATTCCGAGTCTTAGGTCGGCTTCGCTGGTCTTCCTTTCTAGGCACAGAAACAGTTAAGGCCTGTCCTTGGGTCTTGAGCAAAAAACCCTCTGGGTTGCGACGGTCCCATTCGGACAACAAACGCTCTTTTACAGTCACGGATACAAAGTCTGCATCATCCAAGGAATACAAGCGCTCGACCACCGAATCCCATTTCTCAGATAACCCACACAACATCTGAAATGCAATTTCATCGTCTTCTATGTCTTTACCTGTGTCTTTTAATTCAGCTGCAGCATTTCGGACGCCAAGATACATTGCCATGGACTACGGAGCAGAACGAATTTCTTTCTTAAATGGCCTACCCGTTGTCTAGATTTTGGTTCAAATATTCCTTTAAGGGTGTCCCAAGCTTCCACAGCTGACTGAGCAACTTCTAATAGTGGTTTCAGGTCTGCACTGACGCCCAATACAATAGTCGCCAGTGCCCTACTACGCAGATAATTAAATCTAGCAATGGATCCTAACAAACTCTCTTCAACTACAGCTGTTGGACAAACCTCAACACCTTGCACTATAAAACCTTCCAATTCACGTTCCATCAGGAACATACGCATGTCGAAACGCCATGACTTATAGTTTGTTTCAGTTAACTTTGGAAATCGTAAACTTGTCCCACTAGAACCCAACTCTCCATACTCATTCATATTACTGTTATGTTAAAGTCAGTTGTCCAGAAAACTTCCTATAGACCAACCATACTTGGATATGACTGCATAGCATCACACTGAACACTACACTGCATACTCATGTCCAAACTGAAGTCCAAGTATATGCATCCACACACAAAGGAATATATTTCACAAATCCTCATGCTTCCTAGGTGACTGGGCCCATAACCCTGTTAATTAATAAAGCAAAGTCTAGTGGTGGAAGAGAGGATTGATTCTATATGCCATATGCAAATTGCCTAATGAATGCAATGTCTGTCCAACAAATAATGTTCAGTCACTGATAATACTCACAGTAGTTTATTCTGATATGCAGTTGTAGCAATTGCCTACACTCCATAAATAATAATAAAGCTGAATAGTTGTTGCACACTTGTACCAACACAAGTTAAAAGTCAACAACGACTGCTGAAACACATCATCACCCATGGGGGTACCCAGAGTCCACCTCAGAACACACAAAAGTCCCCTGGTGGGTGAACTGATCCCTAATAATTTTTTTTTTTTTTTTTTTACAGCAGATGAACTAAACTAACCAGTATTTAAC
>JAHWFP010058781.1:0-12428 GCA_023313725.1 Lithobius niger
AAAAAAGTGCAGGGAAAAAAGGCCAACAGAAAAGGGCCCACGAAAAAAAAAAAACTTCAGGGATAAAGGTCCTGGGAGGAAAGTTATGAGAAAGAATAGTCTGAGGACAAATGGTCTGCAGAAAAATGGTACAGAAAAAAGGTCCGAGAAAAAAAGGTTGTGGAGAAACATAAATAAACTGATCAATAAAAAAGCTTACAAAATTATTTTGTTGTTGTATGATAGGTTAGGATAGGTCAGTTGCATTTTCTCAAATGTAACCACGCGGGCAAAGGAGTTTCGCAAGGAAACCTATTTTTTTCTGTAACTCTTTTTCCTTTGGCAGTTTCCCCCCAGACGTTTTTTTATAGGTTAGGTTAAAGTTCACAATGCAGCCAAAGGAAACATACTTTTTTTCCGATTTTTGTTTCTTTCTGGTTTTTACCCCCAAACATTTTTTCCACGGATTTTTTTCCGTGGACCTTTTAACCCGGACCTATTTTCTTCGGACGTTTTTTGCGAGGAACTTTTTCCCCATATCTTTTTTCCATGGAATACAGACCATTTTTTTCCCCAGACCTTTTCTCTCTGGACCCGTTTTCCTATATTGAAAGTTTCACCCCCATTGCAGTATACGTGTGAAACTTTAAAATAGCTACTAGTGGTGTGTCAGTTAACACAGTATATAAATCTAGTCCATTTCGCTTTTTTTTTGTTTGTGTTACTACCAGAAACCATGTTTTCACCTTTTTTACATATTAACACAAGTTAGCCTATACCCGTTAGACAAATTTAACCCAAACACAACTACTGTTTCTCATGAGCTCACAGTATACTATCTTGTAATTGGCATCTTCAAGTAAACTGCAACTTCTACAAATATGTCTGAAAATAAAGGACTTGGCCTGACGGGGGTCATCGCAGCCGCGCTTGTAGCACGGTACATGTAACCATATTTTTGAGAAAATCGATCGTGCTACTTCGGCACGCGTACCTGGCAAGCGTTTAAGATAGGTCCATGTAAATAGTCTGATTGAGAGTCTTAGTCTGACGAGTAGGGTAACACATGCACGGCTTCAATTGAACTGTAAAACTGTTTCCTAAATAATGCCCATTGATTACCGATATTTTCAGGGAAGCAATGACGTTTGAAAATTTTGGCAAGGGATTTACTGCTGTTATTCATTTTTGACAGTGAAACAGCAAATGAAAATAAAACGAGACGGCAAAATACTTAATTTAATTTTTTAATGACATAATAAATAAATTATTGCTATTATTTACATGAAAATGTGGCATACAACGTTGTACGTTGTCATAACATCGATTTATCGTTTTGTCTCGTATTGTCGAATTCAAAAATATTACACGAACGTTTTAGTAGGCAGGCTTATAAGATTCAGTGGGTTTGTAAGCCTGCTGCTGATAAGCTGGCTGGTGTCCCTGGGGGTAAGCCTCGGGCTGATAGCTGGGCTTGTGGACTTGAGGATAGGCTTCGGGATTGTAGCTGGGCTTATGGGCTTGGGCATAAGCTTCGGGCTTGTAACTAGGCTGGTGAGCCTGGAGGTAAGCTTCTGGCTTATAGCTGGGCTTGTGTGCTTGGGGGTAAGCTTCGGGTTTGTAGCTGGATTTGTGGCCTTGTGGGTAAGCTTGGGGTTTGTAACTAGGCTTGTATTCCTGAGAATAGGACTGGGGCTTATAGCTTGGTTCTTTGTAGCTTGTTGGCTTGTAGCTGGATTGCTTGTAGTCACCCTCATGATCAACAGTTGCGTGAAATCCGGTTTCGTCAGCGGTGTATTTCACGACACGGGTTCTGCCGTCAGGTTCAACGAGAGAGTAGCTTCCGTATACCGTTTTGCCATCCTTGTATTCGTCACGGGTTTGGTAGTTGTAATGTTGGTCGTCCTTCACGTCATATTTGAAATTGTAGTTAATGTTCTGAAAGACAAAGACAGGTTTGGTGAATTTTTTGAATGATAATACCGGTTAGCTACAAGTTTACATGCAAAAAATATTTACATAAAATGATTTCAGAACTTTTAAGTTTGTGTTTTGTCCACAGCGGATTGAAGTCGAATGTGAAATGAACGTATATTCCATTTTAATGTAATGCCATTTAGCGGCACAGTTGTTCAAAACCAAAGTGGTGAGGGATTCTTTTAACGGTGAATCAAACATTTTTAACTGCTTTCCATTGTAGCTGCCTTTTAACGGTGAAACTTAAGAGGGAACATAACTTTAACACTTTGGCTAACTTTCGTTCCTATTTTGTCGTTCTTATTTAATTTGTTTCATATACACACTTTAATTTGTTTCACATTTTTACGAATGATAAATGGAGGCCTATAAGATATTGTTTCTTTAGCTGGACTTGAGTAGGCGTACCATGCACGTGTATTCTTTCGCACTCAACAAAAAAGCCATACGGCCTTACTTAATACTGTGCTCTAAGGATTGCGTCACTGGTTGTAGCCAAATATAAAGTAACTTATTACTTTTTGCTGTTGTTGTTATTTGAAAACTTGGTGGCAAATTGAAATTGAATTTTTATTCTTGCTTGATAATGGTAAGTATAATCGGCACCAAAACGGAAATTTCTGTCTGACCTTCTTGCATCATACTCTTGACTTCGTAGCATTAGTTCAACACAAGAGCCTGAAAAGAGAAGTGTCAAATTAGGAGGTGCAAGACGCAATCTAGTGATTTTTCTAGTGCTTTATTGCATCTTGTATCTCTTACTTTGACTTTTTAGTTAAAAGGCGCTTGAATCTATTTTATTGAACCAACGCTCTGTTTTCAAGACGCATGGTGTAACCAGCCCGGAGAAAAATTTCCTTGGAAACAAGGCGTGGTAAGATTACTAGTCCTACGTGTAAGCAGCAAATTTTACAAGAAAACTGCACTTTGTGAGGATAACACAATCTTCCGTGTACTTCATGTCCACACCCATGAGAAACTTTTAGAAAGGGGTGCCCCCAGAAACACGTTCAAAAAACAACATGGCGGCCATTTTTGTTTTTAAAGTGGCCGCTATACAATAGAAAAATTCAAAATCATACTAACGTATGTAAGTTTGGTGTCAATTGCTAGGTTTTAAGGTTTGCCGAATTAAAAAAAAATGCTCCAAAAAGGTGCCAGAACTCCACACGACATCCAAGGTGGCGGCCAAAATGGTTGCTAAATTCAAGTGTTTTTCATAATTTTAAAATATACTTATAGAGTGGGCAGATTTAAATCATTCCTCAAAAAAAAAAGTTCGTTCGCAATGACTAGTAACTAGCAAAAACACCAGCTCAAATCCGTAGTGTATGTGTTAGTAATTAGGGGCTAAGCTGCGGTTGTTTCTCTATGCTATAGCACTGCACTTGTCTTCAATTCACCGTAAGTTACATCTTTAAAGTAATGCGGTAGCAGTTCTAAATAAAATAAATGGATGGATTTAGGCATAGATATCAGGTGGAGATGTTTTTTTTTTTCAACATGGACAATTAAAACGATTTATTGTAAATGGGAGCTTCGCTTCTGCAGTTTATCTCCGTTGTAGTGATGTGCAGTTTGAGATAAAGTTTTAGTTAAGATAAATGAATATAATTAGGCTTAGATGAAGGGAGGTATGTGTTCCAACAAGGGTAATTAAAACGATTTATTGTAATTAGGGGCTGAGCTTCGGCAGTTTATCTGTGGTGTAACACTGCTTTTTGTGTCTATTTATCACAAGTTACATTTTTTAACGTGCTGCAGTAGCCTTTCTAATTAAGATAAGTAGATATAACTAGGCTTAGATGAAAGATGGAGATGTGTCTTTTCCAACAAGCATAATTAAAAAACATCCATTAATCATAATTGGAACTGTAACCGAATCACGTTAAAGATATAACTTAGAGAGAATTGCCGTAAGCATTGAGCTATAGCACAGACAAGCACTTATAACTTATCTCCTAATCACGAAAACAGTTTTTATTACCTACGTTGGAATATACATTTCGCCAACTTTCATATAATCCTAATTACATCCGAAATGGCGAGTTTAGAACTGTCGCCGTGTCACTTTAAAGATGTAACATAAGGTGAATTGTAGATGACATCGTGGGGCTACATCGTAACTAAACAGTTGTAGTTTATCCCCTAATTACGATAATCCGTTCGAATTACCCTTATACGAAAATATACATCTCCATCTATCACCTAAGCCTAATTAAATCAATTTATCTTAATTAGAACGGCTACAGCAGCAGTTAAAAGATGTAATATGTGGTAAATAGACGCAAAACGCGCACAACTACAGTGTAGATAAACTGCCGTAGCTTAGCTCCTAATTACAATTAAAGGTTTTAATTACCCTTGTTTCAAAACATACTTCTCCATCTTTCATCTAAGTCTACTTACACCTATTTGTCTTAATTAGAACGGCGACTGCAGCAGTTTAAAGATGTAACTTGTGATAAATAGACGCAAAAAGTATACCACTACAGTAGAGATAAACTGCTGTAGCTTAGCTCTTAAATACAAGAAAACGTTTTCATTGTCCTTGTTCCAAAATATACTTCTCCATCTTTCATCAAAGTCTACTTAACACCGATTTGTCTTAATTAGAACGGCTACTGCAGCAGTTTAAAGATGTCACTTGTCATAAATAGACGCATAAAGCTCAGTGCTAGACCGTAGATATAAACTGCCGTAGCTTAGCTCCTAATTATAATAAATCGTTTTAATTACCCTTGTTTCAAAATATACTTCTCCATATTTAATCTAAGCTTACTTACAGCTATTTAGCTTAATTAGAATGGCTACTACAGCACTTTAAAGATGTAACTTACGGTGAATTGGAAAAAAATGCAGTACTACGGTATAGAAACAGCCACAACATAGTCCCTAATTACGAACAAACTACACTAAACTACGGATTTTACCTGGTGTTAGCTAGTTACTAGTCACTGCAAACGAACTCACCTTTTTGAGGAATAATTCAAATCTGCCTAGATCAGTATATTTTAAAATTATGAAAAACAATTGAATTTTGCCCCATTTTGGCCGCCATGTTGGATATCTCATTGTGTGGAGGCTTGGCAATTATTTAGAGCATTTTTTTTTTAATTCGGTGCAACTTAAGACCTAGAAGTCGACACTAAACTTACATACATTAGTACGATTTTTGAATTTTTGTATTCTACAGCAGCCATTTAAAAAAAAATGGCCGCCAGGTTGGTTTTTGACAGGTTTCAGGGAGCACCCCTTCCTAAAAGTTTATCATGGGTGTGGACATGAAGTATACCAGAGATGGTGTTATCCTCACAAAGTGCAGTTTTTTTTTGCTTACACCTAGGACTATACATGAAACTTGAAAGCGCTTCATAGGGATGCACATCGCCTTCATGATGCTTTTAGGGCGATGCGCTAAGGAAGGCGCTTCATGCCAGTACGCTCAGAAAACCACCCCTACCTGCCCTCCCTTTGGTGAATAGTGAGTAGGTCCCACGTTGCTCTAGCCCCTGCATGTAGTAAACTAGGTCAGCTTAAACCCAAATAACCAAACGAATGCAAGGCTTAGTGGTCGTTCTAGTAATGTACGCTTATTTTCAGTTTATTTACCTAAAATTCGAGTTGCACTAGCACAAAATACGAGGCTGCCGTAACTGTGTTCGCCATCTTTACCAAGCGTTCTCCAACGTCTCAATGTGATTACATGAATAAAGCCGATGCGATCAGACGTCCGATCCAGGTCTGCAAAGCGCTTCGGTTTCTGTAGCACCAGATGGAGAAAGTGCCACAAATGGGTGTTTACAAGACCCACGAGGCGACACGGAACGCGATGCGCATCCCTCTGAAGCGCTTCGAATTGGTCGTATAAACGTAGTGATACAAAACGGAGTCGGTTTCGGAGTCGGATTTAATTCCTCTTTACTCGTGTAAACACTTGCAGTCGCGTTGAGATTTTGGTGCATGCCTTGTACAGATGGCAGTCACACGTACAGCGGCAATTAACTTCAGAAAGTAAGTGGCCGTAACTAAGGAAACCATCAAGACTTACACACGTTTGGTTACAGGCAGGGCTTTAAATTGAACGGAGGCCAGGAAGGAGGGGGGGGGGGGAGAGTTCCGAGAGTTCCTGTACTGAACCACATTCCTTAGCAGAATGGCCCTAATCGCCTTCGCGTGTCTTGTCAATAGGTGCCGTTTTTTGATGCGCGTTTTAAAACGCATTGCTAAGTTGCGCTTTCTGGTGGCCTTAAAAAAAAAGATTATAACTCACGTCATAGTGGTCGTCGTATTTCTGACCATGACCATACGAAGGTTTATAGTCATCAGCCAAGGTCACTGCAACCAGGAGGGTGACAAGAGCGAGCTGCAAATAAATAATTGCAAGTGTTAATAAAAACTAATTTATGAATTAGGCGTAATGATGCTATTTTAATACTATATTGATACTATTAATACAAAGTTGAAGTTTTGAATGTATCAGTTCGTGTGTGTGTGTGTTAAGTCTATAAATAAAATAGGATGACCTTCAAACATATCCTAAAAATAATTGTTCATAATTTTCGATACGTTTTCTAAGTAGATTGACGACTTCTAGAACGGAGAATGCGTTTTCAAAAAAAAATTCTGATATGGGTAATTCATTATATGTATTTGTGCTCATAAACGATAGCAAAACTCAGTTTTTCTATGGGAGGACTTTGAACAAAAAAATCGATGACTTTAATTCCAATAGCAGTTACCAAATCACAGACAATAATTATTACTAGGAACTTGTGGCCAAGTTGCAAGTCTCGCTTCATATTCCACTGCTTGTCGAAGGCCGTCTGGAAGAGAAGCTGCAGGTTTCGCTTCACATCTTCAGGCCAGTTGATTTGATATCATTATGATTCCTATTTTATACACGAAAGCAACGTTAAGAGACGTAATTGTCCCAGCCCTTACTATCAATGGATTGCAGTCATGAGGCAAAACAGGTGATATATGCTGGTCGACCTAGGCTTGACAATACTAACCCCTTCTCAGTTTCCAAGTTGTTTCAGTACTGTTGCACGCGGAGTTGCGGTTAAACCCTACATCATCATTTTTAAAGTAGGTAATGCACGAAGTAGTTACGACCACAACTGGCCGCATGGGATTGCGTTCCAGAACGAGAGACGGAACAAGTGGCAGTAATAACATAGACATTCCTTTGTTGGGCTCTCCTTCATGCCATTCCTGTTAATATTAAATGAGTATGCAAAGCCAATTGCAGTAAATCAGGAGGTCTGCGGCTACCCAATTCAAAAAAATCAACCAGTAATTGTGTTGCATATAGGTGCGTTTGTCGATCTCGAGTTCTCATGCCACGTCTTTGGCAGCAAAATCAGCAGCTTTAATCTCAATAAAAACTTTGAATGAAGGCTCTATAAGACCAAGACTTTCGACTGTTTTGAACTAATTCTAATATCTTGAACTTATGAAGAGTTCCGTTAGGAACGAGCAGTGTTGGACAGAGTTGTGTTTTATGCCATAGTATCACGGATTACAGCACCAAACTCGGCGAATTTCTGTATTCAGAATGCATGCACGTTATTATAAGTAATTTTTAAAAAGTCTGATTATCATGACTGATAGATAATACATCACTCGACAAATCCGTTCAGTTTATCATCCGGCAAATTTAAATTTTTTAATAAATTTATTTTGTAGAAAAGCATTTAAAAAAGAAAGGAATGGACCGATATATCCATGGTTACCACAATCACTGATAATTAATCTCAAGCATTTTTCATTAACGAAATACAGGCGCTTTCATTTAACAAATCAGGATAAAAGGATAAAGAAAAAAAGTATATATTCCGGATTACCCAGTAGTCAACCCAGATTTTCTCGTTACATACTATAATTTTCATAATCATGAACATAATCAGGCATAAGTTAAAAATGAACCTATTATTAAACAATAAATGGCAAGTTAAAGTTGTTTTCATAAGCCTGGTCTTTAATACTGACTGCTCTTGCTACAACGTTTCGTCGCCTTCCTTCTTTTACTTAACATCCATTAAACTCATGTTCCATTAAAAACTTGTTTAATACAATTATTTATGAACTAGCACCTAACAGGACTCGGGACGCTTGAATACCTAACTTGTCGCTGTTCTGTTTAACTGTTTTCTTATTTTTTAAAATTGTTTCACTGTTTTCTTACTTTTTGGTTAATTATTTACCTATTTTTTTTTATAATTGAGCTCCAATATTTTTAAGTTGAAAAATATTTTGATTTTTCTTGGTGAATTTTATTATTTTATATTCTCGGGTCCATCTAGAAGCAACTCTATGATTATATTGCACAATTTCGAACCTTGCCAGACATTTTTTTTAGCAAACGTAGTAACAAAATGAGGGGTTGAACCAGCTGCCACTGATATGGTAGGACAGAAAGCTTTTATAGAATAATCAGAATTTAATATGGCAGCTAAGTTAGGAGCTGTATCTACATAGTTTGTCAAATTACCAGGAGAAGTTTTGCTTTCTTCCCGCAAAACGACCGCCATGCTCGACTTACACTGAAGAGACCACGCCGGACCTTTTTGCTTACAGAACGTGGCTTAGTCGTCATTGTATTCGGCACCGAAAACAAACCACAGAGCCTGACAGTCACTTAGAGCAAGTTGTGTGCTTGCATTCCGTTATGCCCACGTAATATTAGGGAAATGACTTAGACGCAACTATCATGAACGTCGGACTTTAATGGAAACACGAAGCTACTTCTCGTTACGATTCGAGGTAGTTAAGTTCATATTATGGCAATGACGTCACTTTCGTGAATCGTCGGACTTTTATGGACACACGAAGATTCTTTTCGTAAATCAATGGCATAGAAATAAGGTTTAGGCCAATTTAATACGAAATACCAACGGCTGGCAGAAGCAAACGAAATTGCTGGTAGGGTGATGAAATACGATGGTTGCTATATCGCTATGCCAAATAGACGAACGCATTTTAAATTCCAAACTTCATAAAATCGTAAATATCGCAAACATCATAAACATTGAAGACATCGTAAATATGACGGCGCTAGTATACGGAACATTTTATGTTAAACATTGACTATTAGTATTTTGTGATTAAAATGTGATGCCGAATATAATAAGAATTGTTTTGTGGAAAGAAAACCAAAATTCTCACACCGAATGCTACTTGTACTTGTACGAAATCTACAATTTGTGTGAATATCCAGCAAAAATCCCCGTACCTTCGGTCTCGAGAAATTAAATCTGGAAAGGATTTTCGTGCAAAAACACACAAATAATCGATTTCGTAGAAGTACTCTGGTTATTATGACTTATAAGTAGGCCTGGCAGGATCTTCAGCAGGGTCACCTTTTCAGTTACTTGACCATCATAGTTGGCTTACAAGGCTAAATTCTTTCACCTAGTACTTTCACCGTCACGCTAGCCTTGGTCAAAATTTATTTTGATAAAATTGCAACATCGCTAAGGAAACTCAATTTTTTACCCAAAGCTGGTTTTCCCGAAGTTCTGTAAATAGTATAGAAATAAATAATTACCACCAAACGTCAAATAAATTTACTTTTTTAGCTTAGCATCTCCGACCGTACGTTTTTTCGCCGCGTTAATATATTAATTAATTAATATGTTTATTTATTAATGCAATGGGTGCATCACAAATTAATATATTAATATAGTATATATTTATTCATTTATAAATCTTCCTCTAAAAACACACTGATTATCTTGCAACACAAAAATGCAACCGCTTGAACGTTGAGATGTTATTTTCCAGAAATTGAAAAAAATGAGATAACCACTTGCGAGACTTAGTTTTCAAAAACTAAATAAGAAAAATACAGCCGTCTGTGTCGACTTTAGAAAATTGCTCGACATAATACATGTTAAAAACATTATTTTTCTTTGGCCTTAAATCGATAAGTTATATTTTATATCCTTTTGTCTTCGACATGATTGATAAAGGCTTCAAATGTAGAAATAAACTATTGGTCAAACTTAAAAACTCTTACTTACCTTAGCGAACATTTTATCTTTCTTTGTTCGTTACAAGATTAGAGAATAGGATGTTATGGGAGCCATGTTCGTGCGTTTCCTATATATACCATTTTGGAATCAGAGCAGTATGCCAAGCCACGTGAGCTATGACCGAGTAGAAACTGAAAGTCCTTCTGTCAACGTCGCATTCCTTCCATTGGGCGAACCGGATTGTGTAATATTTTACGCCTTTTTCCGGCCTGATGATGATGATGATGCAATACTAAGAATGAAAATACGAAACGTGTAATTGTGGGTGGAACATTGGTCGCAGTTTTGTTTTTACTTTCATTTCTTTTTTTCTTTTTTTTTTTAGTCCGATCTCTAAGAGAAGATCTTGTCAAGATATAGTCGCGGTCGGGGTGAATTTACGATGTTAATCTAATTTATGTGGTTTAATAGTGTGGTTTGCATGAGAGAATGGTTTCGTGTTTTGAATTCTTGTGTTAAGTGTTGAAATAGGATGGTTTGTTACTGAGGGCCAGTCCACAAAATTAATGTGTGGCAGAAACTAGGCTTTTTTCAATCCCCCATTAACTCATTGCCACAATGTGTCACGACTTTTACAGATGCACCTTGCACCCTTAAAAATTAATAATTTCCCTGGGCACCCTTAGTAGGGAGAATAATGGAATATGGTTATTTTTTTTAGAAATGTTATTACTATTTTAAACTGTAAAAACGGAAAAGGCTTAATGAGGGTCACATTTTTTAGGAAATAATTGTGTATGGAAAATGTCTGGCCCGGTAATAAAAAATATTTCACTTTTTTATGCGTGAAAACATTACTCCAAAAAAAAAAATATGTGTGATACAAGAGTCCCTCTTCCTTTTTGCATTATATCACGTTGTAGTCTTTTTTAATCATATTTTTTCAGCATAAATCTTTACATAATTTTTATGTGTGCTATTTTATATGGGAAGAATGGCCGCAATGCGCATTTCATTTTCTCTCTTTCATTAATGGGTAGAATTATCAGTTACAAACTCCAGATTTTTTTCTTTTTAGAATCCTTCGAGAATTGGAAACCGACCCCGTAAAGTCAGAAAAGTCACGACAACCGTAAAGAAATTCTATCCTAGTAGCAGATTATTGTATTAAATCAAACAAAGCATATAATATAATAAGCACAATATAATAAGAAATTCAAATACATAAAATATACAAAAGGATTGTTTAGTTATTAAAACATATATTCTTTAATACACATTCTTTCTTAACATACATTCTTTAATATACTCAATTGTAACACGAATTGTGGAAAATTGGTAAGTTCAAGTAGAAAGCTTCTCTCCCTCACCCCACTGTTAATCAACGACAACCCTTCAAACCCTTCAAAGCGATCTCAACGATATTTTTTGTTGTTAAATTGTATGTGGTATACAGTAAATCGGGGCGCCTTACCAGAAAAGCACAGGCTTCCATAACTGCATTAACATTTGAAAGGCTCAGGTATTTTTGTAATTATTAGTTCAGGAATTGTGCCAATAATTGTGATAAACTGGAGAAAAAATTAAAAACGATGCTACAAAAAAAATATGTCAGAAACGTCAACGTCTCAAAGCACCTGCAGGCTGAACTTCGGGGTGGTCACATTTGCAATAATTCCACCTATTCCCTCCCCGGGGACCTAAATGAGTCCCGGTCCTGATTACAATATTCAGTGATAGTTTACTGAAATTGATTTGACTTTCCCGAATATCTTTTATTTTTTGTATTTATATTTTCGTTAAATTTAGCTTTTAACACTATTGGGATTGATCACTGTAACAAGTCTAGGGGCGTCAAATACCTGAACGATATAGTTAGGCTAGTACATGTATATTACAATAGATTTAGTTTTATAAAACTATCAATTACATAATACAAAATACCAACTTTGAAGTGCTCCTTTAATTTATAGCTAATATATTGAAATATGAATTAAACTGTTGCCAATCCATCATTAGGAGCCTCTTAGATCCGTACGCCAGCAAATTTGCCGATGAGTTCGCAGAGCAATATAATAATAATATAAATTTGTTCAAACGCATCCGGAAAGGATTCCGGATGCGTTTGCAACAAAATTATATTATCCGATGTTAAAACTAAATAATTATAAATTACAAAAGTTAAAGAGTTTAAAAGTTTAAAACGAAGTCTGCAGAGGAAGGGATGATGGCTTTGGGTAGGGGTCACGAATGCCTTACCACCAAGGTTAGACCTACCAGGGACACAATGGTCCCGATGGCATCGCTAACCGGATGAGGGACAAGTGGGTGAATAAGCCGGGTATCACTGTGAATACTTTTACTTTAAAAAATAAAATAATGCATCGTAATTTAAAGCCACCAATTAATTGTCAATCTAAATAAAGATAATAAAATAATAACACTCTAATAATAATAATAATAATAATAATAATAATAATAATAATAATAATA
>JAHWFP010058781.1:12438-31347 GCA_023313725.1 Lithobius niger
TAATAATAATAATAATAATAATAATAATAATAATAATAATAATAATAGCTTTATTCAGTACAAGTACAGAAACAGTTGAAAACTGTGTAGTAACCTGTACAGGCACGAAATCCAGAAGGACTTGTATGTGCAAGCAATATTTCCACAAATCATTTATAGGCTATTTGTTTATATAGTAAATTAGAGATTAGTACATATGAAGTGTAATCTAAACAATTGTACAATTTATCAAATTTTCAATATGTTAATTACGCTGTTTGAGAATCCATTTTTTAATTTTTTGTTTCATATCATTCCAATTTTTAATATTTCTTATCTCGATTGGAAGTTTATTAAAAAACAGTGGTACAAGATAGTTCATACCTCTTTTTCCGTATGTATTTCTCCACTGTGGTTCAATGAGCCAGTTGTTATTGTTTCTTACAGTTCTATGTATTTGTACCTTATTTTCCAAGCTGTAATATTGTTTTGTGAGAATGTTATACATTACTGACTGTTCTACATCAAGAATTTCAAGTTGTTTATGGATCTCCACTGTAGTGTTTCTTTTTCCATCTTTAAATAAAATTTTTAAGGTTTTATTAACAATTTTTTGTATTTGTTGTAAAAGACTTTTTGTGGTTGTACCGTAAATAGTAATTCCGTAATTAACTTTCGACATAACTAGTGCCTCAAAAATTTGTTTTTTGTTCTTTACACCTAGTTATTCTTTTAGATTGTAAAGTGTGGGAATAGTTCTTCTTATTTGATTTACTAAGTTATTTATATGTAATGCGAATTTCCAATTTTTGTCTAATTCAACACCAAGGTATCTTGCATTAGATACTTTCTTAACTAGTTGGCAGTGACATTTGTTTTCTTCATTACAATATTGATTACATGTTGTGATTTCATAATGAACAGGTTGCATGTGTGATGTAGTTATTGGCAGGAAGCAAGTTTTGTCTGTGTTTAGAATAAGGTCATTGTCCTGAAGATACGCACGTAGGTTGTTATAGTCATTTTGAAGATTTTTTATCATACATTTGCAATCGTTGTGTATTGATAACAATACAAATAATAATTATTATAATTATTATATGATTATTATATGATTATTATATAATTATTATAATTATGATTATTATAATTATAATAATAATTTTTTTTTTATTGTGTTAAGCTAGGACCACAAGAACTACAATAAATGCAGTTGTGTTTGTGGTACAAGTAAATTACAAAACCATGGTGCAATCAACAACAAAAAATAAATACATCATACAATTAAGTTGATTAGTTACACAGAATACATCAACAGACTTAGTGAATGGATACAGTAATACAAAAACAAGTAATCAATAATTTTTAACGTTAAAACATCAACAAAATAAATAACATTTTTCATTAGAAGTTAAACAAGTTCACTGCAAAATTATCCATTGTTTTAGTTGTTTCTTTAAAGTCGAATACTTATCAATAAAAAAAAGATTCTTTGGCAATGTATTAAAAATTGATGGCAAAATATAATTGCTATTTCGCTTGCCATAATTATTCCTAAAAAATGGCAGTTTAAGTTGTAAAGTATTTAATCGATTTGATAAAACCTTTTTGTCAAGTGAATTAAAGATGGCAAAGTAATGTTTTATTATTATTACAAAGTTTCTTAGCTTTAAAACATCCAAAATACCATTTACCTGATAAATGTCTTTAGTTGTAATATGATCATTGTTTTTAAATAGAATTTTAATAACCTTATTTTGAATGCTTTGTAATCTTTTAATTAAATAATCTGGTGCAAAACCGTAAATTTCTATCCCGTATCTCAGATGAGACTCAATCCATGCGTAATAGAGAATTTTTTTATTTTTATTATTTAGTATTGGTCTTAGCTGATACAGTTTTGGTAGAGTGCTTCTAATTTTACTAATAAGTAGCTCAATATGTTCTTTAAATTTATAATTTTGATCTATAGTTAACCCTAGATATTTTGCAGTTTTGACCTCATTTAGTGGTTGACAGTCATTTAATGATTTTAGAAAGATTTCTTTTTTGTGACGAATTACCATGTGCGGTGTTTTAACATGCATGAACACAGTTTTCTCTTCAGAAATAAATACTTCATTTTCAATAGTCCATTCATAAATCCTATCAAAATTGTGTTGTAATGTGTTTATCATTTGTTCATATGAAGTGTGAATAGAAAGTAAGAACACGTCATCAGCAAAAGTTTGTATGTTTCCTTCATCAATATTATTGTCAATATCATTAATATAGATTAAGAAAAGTAAAGGTCCTAAAATTGAACCCTGTGGGACACCATCACTACAGTTTAAAACATCACTTTTATGCTTTCCAACCTTGACACAACTCGTTCTGTCTTTTAAATAACTTGTAAGAATGTTGAGTACTTTACCTCTTATTCCGTATGATTCCATTTTTTTCAATAATAAATTTCTGTTAATTGTGTCAAAAGCTTTTTGAAGGTCAATTAAAATTATGCCAACATAAAATCCGTCATTTAAAGATGTGGTCAATTTATCATTTAGTTGTGTAAGTGATTCAATAGTTCCTTTGTTTTTTTGAAAACCAAATTGATTTTTAGATAGTATTTTATATTTATTCAAGAAATTTTGTACTCTCTCAGCAAAAAATTTTTCTATAATTTTATTAATTGCTGGTAATAAAGCTATTGGTCTATAATTATTCACGTCACTTTTGGGACCTTTCTTGTAAACTGGTCTTAATAGTTGTAATTTTAGTTTATCAGGCCAGTATTCTGAGGCAATTATACAGTTGATCAGTGGCACAAAAAAATTTATTGAATTTTCTGTTAAAATGTGATTAATAAAAATACCGTCTTCACCCACTGATTTTTTAACTTTAATGGAAGTAAAGATTTTTCTAACATTTTCTTTGGTTGCTTCTTCAATGTACATTGTATTTTCATTTCTATAACTTTCAGTAAATTCGTAGTTTTTATCTCTTCTATATTTTAATTTAAGGTTGTCTGCTTGACCAACAAAGCATCTATTAAATGTATTACACGTCTGTTTTAAGTTTGAGTTACCAAAATTTTTTATAATAGATTCATCAATGTTAGGCGTATGTTTACCAGTCAGTTCATTAATTTGTTTCCACATTATTTTTTTGTCACTATGTTGTTCAATAATGTTTTTAAAGAAGTTATGTTTATCATTTTTTATATTCTTATTGACTAACGCTTTTAAAGTCCTATACCGATTGATTAAATTAGTGTTATTTGGTTCCCTCTTAATTAACTGCCACAGTTTGTTTTTTTCGTTAATTATACTAACAGTTTTGCTAGTGATAAAATTTTTCCTAGGTAATAATTTTTTGTCGTTTTTGCATATAATTTTATTTCTCTCATAAATACTTAATATTTTTTGTTCTATAGCATCATACATTTTATTTGGGCATTTAATATCATTAAGGAAATCCCAGTCAACTGTATTAAGTTCTACCAATATTTTTTTATCATTATAAAAATAATCATGATTTTCACAATTCCTTTTAAATATGCAGTTTTTGTGTGTATCGAGCAAAAGTGCTGTCATGTAGTGATCGGCAATTTTATTTTTTATTGTAACTCCCACATTATCTCTATAAGTTCTTATGAATACATGATCAATGCAAGAAACAGTAATCATGTTATTTCGCACTTCCTCTCTGGTAGGCGAGTTAATTCTTTCTTCAAACCCGTAACTTGCTAATAGATTTTTATATTTTTCAACTCCATATGCTACTTTCTGATTTTCATTAAATTTTTCAGAAGTGTTCAAAATATCTATGTTGATGTCACCCATTAAGATGATATTTTCAAGATTATTATACGCTTGGAAAATGTTTCTTAATTCTTTAATAAAGTCATTTATATTAGTTGATGGTTGTCTATAAGTTAGCAGGATTTTATATTTTTCGTCATCCCAGTTAAAATTGATTTCCATAGCATCATTTACTTTTATTTTAATAATGTCAACACTATGATGCAAATTGTCATTCACAAAGGAAACCAAACCACCTCCCATCAAAGTGTCATCCCTTGTTATCCAGTGAGCTGTATAGTTTTTTAAACTATAGAACATAGTCTCGTTTTTTTTTATACTTATCTCAGTCATAAGTATAATATCCCAGTTTACTCCCATTTTATCAATTTCAAATTTAAACAAATCCCAGTTTTTCCTTAAGTTTCTAATATTTATATGTAGAATTTTTATTTGATCCCCGACTGGATGAAAGTTGCTGTTCAACACTGCTTTCGCATCCTCAACATGTTCAATGACTAAATTAATTGGTTCATTGGTATCCATTATTTTATGGTAAGTCATTTTCACTTCTGATTATCAAAACATTATCATCATTTTCATTCCGCCTCATAGCTATCTTTCCATTTCTGACCCATACGTACTTAAAACTGTGTGTTTTTGCGTAACTTTTTGCAAGCCAAAATATTTTCTTAAAGTATGGCGTCAAATGTTCATTAATATAGATCCTTTGTCTATTTCCATTTGCAAACACACTGTCATTTGTTATGACTGTTTTCTTTGCATTTATCCAATTGTCTCTATCTTGTCTAAACTTAAATTGAATGACAATAGGTTCATTTTTGGTTTTATCTCTTGTTGGGATTCTATGTGCCTTTTCTATTTGGTATTCTGTATAGTCGCTTATCTTCAATTGTTCTGCAATCCTTTGAACGGTATCGCTGAGGTCTTCATTTGATGTCATGTCAACTCCAAAGATTTCTACATTTCTATTTCTCTGATATTGTTGCAGTTCGTGTTGTTCCAATTCCATTCTTTTAATGGTTGCATTTACACTTTTACAGTCTTTGCTTTCAGCTTCTATTTGTTCCATTCTGCTTTCTAGATCCTTCATTTTGATTTTAATGTCATTAGTTTCGTCTTTCATTTCTTCATATTTCTGATTTATGAAGTTCATGGAGTTGATCACATCATCAACTTTTTTTTCCAAGGTGAGTAGCCTGTCAATTTTTTGTTCCAGTCTATAGAGTGTTGCAGTCATATCCCCTTGTTGCAGAGGTATCACTGGTGCCAAATTTCCACCCACATCATCAATATTTGTATGTGAATCACTATTATTTTGAGGAGCAGTTTGTACTTCATGGATTTCTGGAGTTTTGTCCTGTTCTTTTTCAACCAAGTTTTTTTTTTGCAGAGTTTCTGTAACAATTGCCGGTTCTTCAGTTTTATCTTCCTTTCCATTATTGGGTTCACTATTTGTGCGTTTTCTGCAATTTTCACATTTCCATTGCAATTTTACTGCTCCTGATTTTTGTTGCCAGGTTGTTTTTCTTAGTCCTGAACATTCATAATGATAATTCTGCTCACAGCCTGCAAAACACGTCACAAAATCACCAGTTGCAGGTAATTCTTTTTTACATTTTCCACAAACCATGTTTTTTCCTTGGTTGGGTTTGAAAGTTGCAGTCTGGGTTGAAAAGTTTGAGTTCGGTGTTGGTTCTGGGTTAAGGTTTGGTGAACTTTTAAGTTTTCAAACACATTTCTGAATGCAACTGTATTTTTGCTGCATCATCATCTACTAAACAAAAATTAGCTAATGGCCTCAAAGTTTTCACTCAAAATTCATAACTTCTACCTCATATCAAAGATCCAATGCAGCACAATTTCAAACCTGGGTTACTTATTTAGAGTCCTGTAAAATATTAGCAGTCTTGAGCCATCACAAACGTCCTAAATCGACTCATTTGGAGGAGCTGTGATCCACACCAGTTTCAGTCCGCCATGACACCACAATAATAATAATAATAATAATAATAATAATAACATAACATACTTTATTGCCAAAAGACAATGCTCGAAGCTTCAAGAGCTTGTGTCAGCAGCAATACAACATGATTTATACACTATTACACAAATATTAATTTCGTAAATAGTAGGTAGCAAAATAGCGACGGAATCATGGATCATATTAATATGTTTATTTTTAGCCAGTATGTTTCGACATCTTCTTGTATGTTTATTTTTGATTTTGAGTTTATCAATTTGTGAACAAAATTCATTATTAAAGGAGTTACTGAGGTCCGCGGTTTTTACATTTGTGAAGGCGTTTTTGAGGTGTTGTCGATATTTTTTTCCCATTAAATGATTAAGTTTATCCTAGATTGTGGAACTATCAAATTGGTTTCCAGAAAAAAAAGTTTTTATAAAACACATTTTTTACTAAGAGGATATTGCGAGTCACAGATTGCTTGCAAATTTTGTATTCAAGAATTATTTCTGGTGATGGTTTAGAAGTTTTAGTAATTTTAGTCCAGAGGTTGTTTTTATAGTTAATTTCTTGAAGAAGGGCTTGATTCATTCATTCATTTTTGAAAAGTTTGTTCGTAGAGTGATGCTGTTTTAATGATGTGTTTTTTTTTTTTGTATGTTCCTTGAATGATATTTTCAATTTCGTTGTACATGTCACTTGAGTTTGTGTATTATCCAGGATGCTCCAGTCAAAATTTTCAAGCTGTTTAATAATGATATAATTGTTTAATTTTTCTATAAACTTATGATTATCATGGTGTATTTCTTTAACAGGGTCAAAATGTTTAATCTCAAGACAAGTAAAGTAATGGTCGGCGATCTTTTATTTAATGAGAAAGCCATCACATCCAGGCAAGATTTAGTGATAGTATTCATTTTCACTTCAACACGGGTTGGAGAAGTAATTTGCCAGGTGTATCCATTTGCTGCCATGATGTTTTCCAACCTCTCAATATCGAATATTTCAGTAATGTCTTGTGTTTCTCTGAGCAGATCAAAATTTATATCGCTAATGACAATAGTGTTAACTGAAAAATTTTGATTTTTGATTTTGATGAGGGCTTTCATATCTAAGAGGAACTTAATTCGACTTGAGGATGGCTGTCTGTAAATTGCAACAATATTATACATACGATTATCAACAGAAAAAACAATGCCAAGCGCTTCATTTCCATGAAGAAAAATGTTCTCAGAATTAATAATTTTGAAATGTTAGTTAGACGCTGCCACCCTTTTTAAGAGGCCGGCAATTTGCAATTCGTGTGTATTCTTTCATTTGGTAGTGGGCAAGCTCTTCTTCTTTAATATTAGTTTCATTAATAAGTAGTGGTTATTGGCATACTTTTGCAACAATGGTCCCACTATACGTGATTTATTGTGATAGTTTTGTTCTTCCGAGGCTTAGCCGAGGCGTAAGCCGGGGCGTTAAGAGTCGAGGAAACAAAACTATCACAATAAATCTCGTACAGAGGGACCATTCTTGCAAAAGTATGCCAATAACTAATTTATCACCATACTTTAAATACTTTTTTCCGTTTGTGGAATGGATTCGAGTTGTTTCATGTCATTTTTCTTGGTTCAACAATTCCTGGCGTTCAACAATCGTTGGCCGCTACAATGTTATTACAACAATAACCACGAGACTAAGCTGGCGCGTTTCTTTGTCGAATCATTCTTCCGTGTTCTCAATATGGAGCCTGACTTGGGAGTTTTCAAATGAATCGATTTCTATAATGATGACGTCGAGGATAATGCTGCAGGTAATGTGGTGATGGGGGGCGGGGGGGGGGGGCTAGCTTTATTCTTATTTTGTGCATTAACTAATTATTTACGTGAAAATTTTTAGCACAGCGAGTGTGATATGTTGAGTTCAAATTATCTAATTTTCCGTTAGGTTCTTGAAAATGTTGGTTGCCAAAATGAAAAACTAATGTAGAATCGTGTTAGCGTTTACACAAAACAAGCCCGTTATTTTATGAAGCCGTTCGGTATTGTTCTTTGTTCTTCTGTTTGAAATTATTTTTCTCAAAACTTGGCAGCGAAAGTCCTGTTGACCTTCTCTCTGCCTACGTGATAAAACATTTAGTTTGGCGTTATTGTTCATTGTTATAAGTGTAGCAATAAGTAACTTATTCTGACACTTATAACAATATGAACGCTGACAGGATAGCATAGAAACTGTAAAAGTGTACCAATAAGTGACACTTACAACAATACTGTATCCGATTTATTGTCGAGTTTTATAACAATGAAAACGAAAAAAGTATTGTGATAACAATAAAGTCCCAGGTAATTTTACAGTTATCAATAACATGTTTAAATTCTTCCCAGTGCGTCCTACAGCTTCTAAGGTTTATTTGTAAACCGTGAAGTCCAGTGTTTTTGTTAATACACAGGAATGTTTTGCTCAGCTCGTCGAAGTTTTCAGCAGTGTCGTTGACCAAGTCCAGACAATCCGAAAGAGCGTTAAATTCCATTGGAGATATTAGTTTTGAGCAGTTTCGCTAGTTGTTTAAGGTCGTCTTCGTTACGTATAATAGTCACGGCTTTTTCAGTTTCGTCTTTCCTAACGTGTATTTTTCCGTCTATGATCCAAATAAAGTACTTGTAGGTTTGTTTGAGTTGATTTTTTATTTTCCATAGCAATGATTTAAAATACGGAGTCAAATGTTCATTTACACGTAATTTTTTTCTTTGTTACCGTTACTGAAAATATCGTCGTTTGTGATTCTGCCTTTCTCTCCCAAAAGCCATTCATCTCTATAGTTCCTGCTTTTAAACTGAATCACAATAGGCTGAGGTTTTTCTGTGTTTTTTGTTGGTATGCGGTGAACACGTTCAATGTGGCTGTTGTCAAAGTAACTGAGCTGAAGTCCGTCAACGATGCGGTAAAAGTATCTCTAATGTCTTCTTTTTTTTTTGTCATTTCCACGCCAAAAATTTCCAGGTTTCTATTTCTATTATATTGTTCACTTTCGTTTTGGCTCTTTTTAATTTCTTCGCCTTTTGTTTTTAGAGTTTGCGTGTCTGATTTGTTTTCACCAAGCTTATGCATTTTTTCTTCAAGTGTCTGTAGACGTTTCCTAATTTCCACATTTTCTTTCTTGATTTCTATATTTTCCTTTTTGATATCGTCGTACAGTTTTTCTATGAATTTCATTTTTTTTAAAACTTCATTAATTTTATTTTCTATTCTCTCAAATGGGTCTTTTTTAGTGCTGTCAGTATTTCAGCTCCATCGTCGGTTTCATTTTCGTTTGCATCTTCATTGTACGAGTTTGTTCTGCCTTTCTTGCAACTCCATTCATCTTTTTTTTTTCTCTCCCATCCCATGGCTTTTAATGTTGTGGTAGCGAGTCCCGTACATTTGTAGAGGAATTTTCCTTTACAAGAGCAGCAGGTTAATATCTCACCTTCATTTGTGGTGATTGGGTTTGCGCACTCTTGACAGCGAGACATGGTTGCGTTGTAGTTTCAGCCAAAATAGTAGGTGACGTCAAAAACGTAAATGACGTCAGAGATAATAAGTGACGCGTGGTTAACAAATGTCGTCACAAAAAAAGGGGGTAACACATGGACTCGTTGGAGAAGCAAAAAACGTTCACTATACGAGTTAAGGAGAACAATTCGCAATTATTAATAATAATAATAAGGCCATGACCAGTAATAAGCGGGCATTACAGGGGTTCTACAATTACCATCCATCTAACAGGCGACAACATGATTGAGTCTTGGTCAAAAATTTGGCAAAATCTATACGTTTAATATTACATTTGATCTGCACCTAAAGGGCGGAAGGGAAATGCAAGGTTCGTTACCGAATCGCTTACTGCAGAACCACATTAAAAGTGTACATTAGGCACGGGGGTGGGGGGGGGGGGGCGGGGGCCAGGCCCCCCCCCCCCCAAAGAACGAGCCGAGGGGGCGTAAAAGTCATTGGAAAAATATGTTTATTCGTTACGTTTTTGAAAACTTTTTTTCATGGAGACACGCATTAAGCAATGCAAGAAAACTATTTGTTCAGTAAAGGTAAATTAGTTGCAACAAATTATCAAAAAAACCATGGGGCAGGGATACTGCATAACTCATTCAGTATAAACAATAGGCTCAAAATTTGTCAACGAGTTGATCACTCGCCAGTCTCAATGGAAGTTCATTTTTTGAGTTAGACGGTTTGAGGCTTGCTTCACAGCCTTTTTGTGGATGCGCTAAGCATGGTGTGTGTACTGTCTAGATCAGCATCCCCCCCCCCCCCCACGGTTTTGTAATTTTATTGGTCTTGAAAAAGTGGACGTACGTTTTCTAGCAACAGTGTGCAACAGCGTCATGTACTTTTCTTGTTCTAAGCTGATGTTTTCTGAACTACGTATTATTAATATTCCTTACCATTCTATAATGTTACGAAATCAGTAAATACATTATGGTGAGATTGTGAGAAATACGAACGGCAGTCGGCAGGGAGTGGCGTGTGCAGGGAGAACTTATGGGCTGAAGCCAACTCCACCGAAAAAAAGTTCGTAAAAAAAAACATACGCATCAGCTAAGTATTTTAAATGGGAGCCGATCATTTCACAGATAATCACTTCACAGACACTCATTTCGCAAACATTTTGATATTTTAAAAATTATTAAAATTCTAAAACAGTTGCCAACAGCTTTTACACATGATCGTTTCCAGATAATAATTACATAATTTAAAAAAATATCGTTACAGGCCTTTCGCTCTCCTTGAATATTCTTATCTGTTAGTTGTCTGCAATTCTTCAGCTGTGCACTGTTTCCATGGCCAACATACGGCTCGACTTCTGAAATTAAAGGCGAAAATAACCAGTGGGTCTTTCCTGCCTACCTTCCGTCCTTTTCCCACTTCCCAGCCTGTTCCACCTCACCTCCGTGCATTTCCTTGCTTTTGTCTCCCCCCCCCCCCCACCCCCACCCCGGCCCGCTCCAAATCCGAGGACGCTCGTAAACATATTTATTCTATTTTTATGACGGGCAAGACTGCATTTTCTTTTTTTTTCTATGGATAAGCAGCTAACATAATAGAAATAAAAAAAAAAATTAGGGGCTTTTGAAATACCGGTTGTTTTTTTATTTCTGCGAAACTGTCTGTGAAACGATCACTTTACATATATTCATTTCACAGTCAATCAACTCATAGACATGATCATTCACAGACACTCTTCGCAGAAATTCGTTTCATAGAGATTCGTTATGTCAGTGAAACGATTTTCTGTGAAAAAGAGTCTGTGAAATGAACGTGTCTGTGAAATATGCCTTCTGTGAAATGATTGTCTGTGAAATAAACCACGCCCCTTTAAAACATGCCCCCAACCTGGATATTCTTGTGCACGATACTGGCAGAAAGGGGCGTAAAAATGTTTAACCCCCCCCCCCCCCCCGAAAAAATGTTTATTTACGCCACTGACATTGGGTTTGCAAAGAGTAATGCTCGGGGCGCAGAAGGAAAGGGTGAAGGATAGAGGTGGTTAGACGTGTCTTGAAGGAATCCAGCGTTGAGACGGAAACCAACGAATCATCAAGAGCGTTCCAAACTGGTACCACTCACAGAGCGAAGATGGACCTCCGGGAAAAAGACGGAATCTAGACGAGCTTCAAACATTTAACGCGAGTCTTGGTAAATAAGTTAAATTCGAAAAATGGTAGTTCCAAAGGGAGTATGGAGTGCACAATCTTAAAAGTTAGAAAAAGGTTCGCCCTCAGACTCTGCACTCAAGTGTATCTAGTTTGAGGAGATGTAGTCGTTGACTGTATGGCAAAGAATACATGCCGGGTAGCGTTTTAGTATGTTTCCTTCAAATTGTAGAGTACAAATGGTAGAGTACAAAATCTTCAAGTCAGACACTGAAGTTCATCACGCTGGGCCAGAGTCTTTCAAACTCTTTTTTAATTAGTCTTTGATACGTGATAGCCAAAACTTTAAAGAACGTAGCATCTAACATACAGATGATTGTCACAGTGAAAAACGTCTAGAAATAGATAAGCGTATGACTGCCGTTTATGAGCTAATCCAATACACGCTTCAAGAAATTGACTGTATAATAAGACTAAAATTGCAGGGCCTGCACCTGCTTAATTTTAGTTTTTATTGCCTAACCGAAAATATATTACCTGTTTTACATTAGCAGTTTCCCCTTTTGAGCTTTTATTCCCCTAGAACTTGAAAGTTGTCTTCCCTGCCGGGCTCGAACTTGTACTGCGCATGTGCGAGGCTGCTTATGTAAGCCCATGCGCAGCGGCAGTCATCATCATTTCTCCTCCTTCCAGAACCTAGCTCATGGTGGGGAGGCATGGGCGGGAGTCAAAGTAATGTACATTTCGGTTGGGCAATAAAAACTAAAATAAAGCAGGTGCAGGCCCTGCAATTTTAGTCTTTTTATTACCTGTTTTACATTAGCAGACTTTGTAACTCGGAGGAGGGCTAGGTTCGGAGTGCGCCTTTCCTCACTATTTCATTCCCGCGGTACAAGTCGGCGACCTAAGGACGTAAACGCCCTTATGAAGACCAATCTGCTGCCCCAACCACTTTCACTCGAGAACAAGTTAGCCATAGTATGAGCGGAGGTTCATGGAACCTACCTAAAATGGCGACAGTGAGATCGGGGGTGCGGTAAGCTCATTGTGACATTGTGTATATGTAAAAAGAACATCATCGCATGCAGAGGTCAATTCATATGGGTACAAGGTTAAGAGATCAATCAAGGAACATGAATCCTCTTACCTTGTGGGAAGGTGTCTTGACACAGAAGAACCTGAAGATGAGGCCGGAGGGTGAAGATGTGGAGGCAAGATGTTGGTCGAACAGAGGGTAGGTAGGACAAGTAATAATAGTTTGATCATAGCTGTGATGAGAAGAATGTTATTAATGTCCAATCAGGGAGGACTAGTATAATCGGACCCCTCGCCGGGCCGGAGGGACGCAGGAAGGCTGAAATTAACCACGGCATCATGCGAGAACCGAAAGCTGCCCCTGTGGCCTTGGCATGACGAGGGGAGCCAGGTAAATTCCCATCTGCATGCTTAGTGCTCGGGTGTATACCATGAAAAAACAGGGACGAATGATGTGGCGTTGTCGTATTGCCAGACAGAGTAGTTGAACAAGTGAGACAGCGAAGGATTCTACAGCGTTTGTTGCCAAAGGACAACAGGAGGAGTCTTGGAAGTAAATGGAGGCGGAGGGATTATCCGCTGACGGAGGAGCGTCCGTATACGGAGGCAGAGGACGCAAATTAATGGTTATCTGTGGGAGAGGAGGTACGGCTGGAGGGCTGTGCAATAGGATGCACAGATGGAGGTGGTGCGAAAGGATACGATACCCTTTCCAATGAAACAACAGTATTTAATGCTGGACGGAGGAAAGGTGAAAGCCGATAATAGGCAGTGAAACGATTCACCTTAAGTAGACTGTGCGGAGGCAGCGCGCAATGGGGGAGGAGACCGAGGACGAGGGACGTTGGTAACTCGAACTGATCTGCCCAAATGCAAGAAAGACATGAACCGACTTGGGCATCGCAAAGTTTTGTGTGTCAGTCGTCTTGAAGGTGTCAATCCTCCTGTCTTCATGGTCATCGACGGAGAAACGGAGGGTGGATGACGAGTGGAGGCAAAGAATTCATTGGTGATGCGTAGTGTGGTAATGGGAAGTAGATAGATCCGCGGCTGTATCCTAGAGCTATCGTCAGAGTAAGAGCGTGGAGTTGAAGAGAGTCAGTGTAAAACAATTCATGGTGTGGTAAGTAATGAAGCAGCTTCCCCGGAACACTTGATTTAATGAGGAGAGCTAGCTGGCGAGTGTCATCCGGAGGAGGGTTGGTGTATAACCTTTCACATAGTGTATTGGCTGGAGAACCAAGGACGTCCGCTCAGAATGCAGCTTGGAGGCCTAGTTGGAGGACACGGTCATTGTTGCAGATGACAAAATCGGGAACAGCTGCCCTAAGGAGGGAGAGAGTGGAACCGAGGTTTAACATCGTGTTTGATGTCAGGAAGTCTGATTGAGGATAGGTGCCAATTTGTGTGGTTTGGCTGTAACATGGCCTATAGGGTGGAAGAGTAATTCCCACGGCCTGGGCAAGGCGGAGGATGACCGTCATCGAACTCGATGCGAACCCTTCCAGAGGAGGATGCCTTCGTTGTGAAGGACAGTCGTCGCAAATGTTGGGGTGTTGTTGATTGTCCTGATAGCGGAGGCTGAAAGGATAGCTGGTCATGGAGGTCAAAACTAAAACCTGTAGCGAGGCCTCTGATTTGGATACTGCGTGGTTGGCAGAGGGATCATGTGTGGATGAGGAGGTCAGCAGGGGCCGTATCATGTTGCGCGGTGAGTCTTGATGAGAAGTGAGAGATGAGACATTCCAGAGAATGGTGGAAGGGGTCGGTGGATCCACAGAGAGTGGGTACTGTAGGAACGGATGGAGGTTACATTAGTCCAGAAGCAGCGGAGGGCTGGAACGACCATCAAAGAAGGAGAGGAGGTTCTCAGAGTGGCGGATGGGGTGGAGGAGTGTTGGTGCTTCCGCCTAACTTGTTGTGACGTGACTGGTTGAGTGGTGTAGCGTCCCGGTGCCTGTTTCGTAGGAAGGGGACGTTTCCGTGGAGAGAATAGCTGATTGATACGTGAAGGAACAGATAATATGGAGGGACTCATGGTTGTGGAAAGACCGGAAGCTGCTGCGAAAGGGATGGTTGTCCCATAGGAGGGCGGCCCGACCGTCGAGCAGAGGCTTGGGAGAGATGCACATGACGAGAACAACCATCCTGTGAAGGAGGAAGGGATGCAGGCGAGGCGGAGCCTTTGGTGGAGGTAAACACCGTGCTATTGCAGCGGAAGCAGACTTGTCCTGAAGACTGCCTGGTGAAGGCGGGGGTAACGGCATGAAAGTGGCTGAGCACATCACTTGGAAGAAGAAGTGCTGAGGTGGAAACCGAGGAAAGCACACCGACTGATTTCGGAGGCGGAAGGCCGATGGAAGGCGCAAGGAAACAGTCTTGTCCAAAGGGACGGAGGAGTCCATTCTATGAAGGATGAATGACAAGGCCTTGTAGGCGCAACGTTAATGTGATTGTGATGTAATGAAGCGGAAGACTCGGTAGTCGCAGGTGGAGGTGCAATGATCCGCGAGACAGAGGCAGAGTGGAGACAAAGTGATTGGATGTATCTTCTGGAGCTTGAGTAAACGGCTCCAAAGATAGAGTGGTAGGCGGAAGACCGTCCGATGGAAGCGAAGATGTGGTGAGCCCAAATAGGGTGGATGCGAGTTATGTGGTTTTGCAGGAACGGAGGTCCTAATCTGTTCGTCCAACGGAGGCGGAGGTAAGGCGAATCGGAAGTAGAAGGGGTCCTTTCCGCAGAAACGGTGGTGAATGACGAATTGTCCAATGAACGGGAACTTAGGTTCTGTTTGATGATGGAGGCTGCGCAGAGAATGCGCAGTGGGTCAAAGTTGTAAGTGGTGGCGAGTGCTGCCCCCTTTGACATAGACCGTGTCTGGAAGGAGGAACGTGGAGGGACATAATGTTATTGAGTTCACTCGGGTGTCTCTGCTCACCTTCCGCAGGAGCGGAGGGATACAGGAAGAGGTAATACATATTAGGTAGAGAACGAGCGGGCTGCGTTGCTGGAGTGTTGCGACAGTGCGGAGGGACGTCGTATTTCGTTGAGTAAGCAACGGAATTTAATACTGCAGAAAAGTAAGGTAAAAGCCGATAGCAAATGGTGAAATGACCTAATTCAAGAAGGCTACGCAATGGGTAGAGAAACCCAAGGATGACGATTGTTGCTTGTCAGTGTTGATTCGCGCAGTGCCGTAATAACACAGGCCGTCTGGGCTTGGGATCAAGAAGAACGGTGGTGCGGAGGGGCGGTGGATGGGAGGTGATAGGAATGAAGGCATCTTTCATCTATGTCATGATGATATACGGTGGTAAAGAAAGCACTCTAGTATGCAGAGGCTCGGAAGGGAGACTCGGTTGAGTCGGAAGGACGTTGTTTTCATGAAAGACAAGGTAGGTAAAAAAGAGTGTCTGCGTGCCCTGTGGCATGTTGTTGTGATAAAAAACTCGAAACACCTCCGTAGGAGGAGGACAAATTGGGAGGTGGAAAAGGTTCAGCCGTAACTGAAGCATCCATAAAAACCGTTGTGGAACAACGGAAGGATAGTCTTGTAGGAAGAGGGGCGGAGGGAGGCGTCTGTCCGCGGAGTGGAGGGAACCTCAACCAATTTGAAGGTATAATGGTAGTCCTCGAGGTGGAGGTAGCATGAAAACGGGACGTAGCGTCCGTAGTCAGTGGTCCCAGAGTGGGAACAGCAGGTGAGAGACCTTCCGACGGAAGGAAGGGAGGAGGCGGCAGACCCGGAAGGGGCAGAGGAGAACCATCTTATACCAGAGGAACAGAGGCAACCCCAAACCGTTGGGAGTCCAGTCAAAGCGAAACGGAGGGAGTTGTCCTTACGCGGAACGGAGGTATGCGGAGGCAACCGGCATGTGGTAATGCCTTCCGCGAAAATGGAAGGTATGTGGAAACGGCTGGCAGGTAACGACGCCCTCCTCGGAGGCGGAGGTACAGCGGAGGATCCGAGGGGAAGTTCTTGAACGACGCAGTGATAGCCCTAGGAGAAATGATGATGACTGCCGCTGCACAAGGGGTTATATAAGCAGCCTCGCACATGCGCAGTACAAGTACGAGCCCGTCAGGGAAGACAACTTTCAAGTTCTAGGGGAATAAAAGCTCAAAGGGGGAAACTGCTAATTTAAAACAGGTAATTATATTTTCGTCGGCTATAAAATATCAATTTAAAATATTAAGTGGCAATATTTTGCTACATTGCAGTACTAACTTTTGTCATATTTTATACGTTGAATAAATTAGTAACTGCAGCAGTTGACCTCTGTCTCCCTCGTTAAAGCAAAAATTTGTATGCTTATCATCTTCAACACAGTTTAATGTTTTAAACCAAATTTGGCAGGAGTGGTTAACGGTCGCTACAAATCCTTTGAACCGTTTGAATAAAGAGTGATAATTACTTTGATCACAAGTGGCGTTTTCCCAACATACATGAAAATAGTATCAGAAATAACTACAATCTTTTTAGTTAATGCCTTCCCAAACGTCAGACACACAAAGCACATATTGGATTTAAAAGTATCTTGAATAGCAAATTTTATTAGCATCTGTCGCATAAATTATTTTATATTAACGGAATTAGTCAATATTCAGTATATACTAATAGTAAGTCAGCTGAAATCAACGATATTCACGCACTTTTATCACATTGAAAGAGTTTATGCACATGATTCAAATACAACCATTGCTTTTCAGTGCACAAAGACTACCGGTTTTCAACAATTTATAAGCTGTTTCGCCCCATTAGGTATTTATCCTCAACATCGTGAAATACGCTGAGCTCTGGTTTCTGTTATAGTACCAAAGCTAGTGGCCTCCATGTAACAAAGATGGAATTGAATAATGAGTTTCTCAAAATGAAGTGTGACAAATGAACTTCGCGGGCGGACCCCTAGCGTGGTCCTTGAACTGTCCGTTGCCCATTTGGTTTACCGTCTTTTAATAAAAAAGGCCGAAGCTGCCAAAAGTACACGAAACCAACTATACCAACACAAACACTCGATTTAAAGGAAGGCTCAGGGGGCTAATAGCCAAGGGCAACAAAATCAGACGGACGGAAAATTTTGTAAAAATAATAATAATAAAATTACGTAGGAGTTTCTCTCACTTAGTTTTAGATGGACGTGATGTCTCTCTAGTTTTAGTCTAATCTTTCAATCTTTAGAGTAGAATAGAATATAGTAGACGGCGCCGAGCCAAGGCTACAACGATGGCGCCCCCCTTCCCACTCCCCCCCCCCCTAAAAAAACAGAGGGAACACAACAAGCGAAAGACTAGAGGAAAAACACCTTAAGAACCCTTGTCAAGACGTGCTTTGAAAGAGTTCAGACTGGTGGAAGCCACGACGTAATGTGACAGAATTCCAGAGGGGCACAACTCTTTCAGAGAAAAAGCGATGCCTGATGTTAAGCTTAGAATGGTTGTCAAGGAGCCTCAGGTTGTGTTGCAAAGAGCAAGACAGAAAAACATCGGTAGGTATAATGTCAATGAGCCCGTTTAAAATTTGGAAAGTGAGTATGGCGTCTCCACGGCTCTGCCGAGAAACAGCCGAAGATAGGTGGAGGGGTTAAGGCGGTTCTGGTACAGGCCTCTCTACCCACTTGAGTGTATACGTTTATGCTTATGTTTATGTTTACGTACTGTGCGTAGGCAGTCATTCCCACTTCAGCGTTGATCCTTGCGTTTACCCAACAACGTCAGCCAATAGCGTAGCACATGGTCCAGCAACAAACGAGCCCACACAATAACTAAAATCGAGCATTTTGATTATTGTAATCAAAAAAGGCTGTTGTGCTTTTAAACAAAGAGCTGGCAAGCAACCGTCTTCAAAGAAATAAACAATCGAGGAATGAGAGACAAATTAGCGGCCGAACCGGGTAAACAAATGCGTATCCAGCGGTCGAGCAATGCTGTTTGCAAGCGATAGGCCGGCAATCGCCAGCTAAAATGTCTGAAACTTAAAGTTTAACTCCTGTCCACGTAGTTTTAAACCCATGTTATCGCCTAATGTTATAATTTTGCATCACGTCAGCCTATTTGTGACTCGATAATGTGTCCTGAATTTAAGAACACACACATTATTCACTGTGATCGGCACATATCGCCGAGCGAAGACCAGGCGCCATGGTGGTACAGCGTCACGTGCATACTTGGGAACAACACTCAAGGGCAGGTCGGAGAAAGGTTTTAAAAAGGGTAACAAAAAGTTGAGAGTTAAGGTTAGAGAAAGATTTCAGAATATAATGGGCTTTCCTGACAACCTTGTTTGACAACCTCTTTTTACCCGTTTAATATTTTCTGTCTTTTTGTCAGTGAATCAACATCATTTGTTTCTGTCGTCAATCTAATTAAGTCAGAATTATTTCGACGATTTGGCAGTTGTGTGTTGTATGTTTGTCTGCTCTTTTGTAACGCAAAGCGCAGCTATGCTGTGGTCAAACGCATGAAACGAATCTAATAAACTTTGGTGAAAAT
>JAHWFP010058782.1:0-10418 GCA_023313725.1 Lithobius niger
ACTTAGAGAGATGATAATCACCAGGGAAGTACTAGAATTGACTAAGTTTCCTTGCCACACCCAAGCTGTGAAGAGCTGTTTCAAGTTAGTATCAGAGGCTTAAGTTGCAATATGTGGCGCAAAAACACAGAGACGGATGACTAGCATCACAAAGAAAAATGCCCATTTTCAACTCTGAACAGGAGTACAACGTTACAACATAAATATTAATTAATCAATGTATTTTTATTGGCACACATACTAAGGCCTACACGAGAAAACTCTTTCCTTTGTTAGCAATAAATATAAGCGTAATCACCTAACAAACTGACTATATGCTTTTTTCAAAATTCGTGTTTTTTCCATTTTTAAAAATAATGTGAGAAATAAAAGGCCTCAGTGGCAACAGAGGATATTAACTGTGATGTCCTAGGCGGGGACACACCTTAGCCCAGCGTGGGCACCAATGGTAATAAACACACGGACTACCAGAGTGTAGGCTACAGCTGATAAGACAGCGAACTTCCTGTTTACTTCTCTTTAAATACAGGAAGTCATGTGATGCAACTTAATACAATATATAATTATGGAATAGCCTATTAGTAGTTAAAGGGGTATCTTGGTAGGGTAAAGATATTGACATGAAATTGATGGCTGCCATTGTGGAGCACACAAGTGACGACTCCACAATGCAGCGAGCGAAAAAAAAAAAGAAAAAAAAATAATCTAAGAATAGCTAGAAATAAAATCATGATTACGAAGATGTATTTTTTAGTGCACTACCTATTTTTAAAGAAAGATACACAATTTTTCGCTTTCGAGGAAAAACTAAACACTATTTTTGAAAGCTGTTTTACAAAAATAAACTGAAGATGTACAGGACTAAGCAAAAAATTAAACATTAACAAACTGGCTGAAAACTTGCCAGTTTTAAATTTCTGTTTTGATTTCTGGAGCAATTTTACAATAAATTCAATTTAAATTTTCAATGTTGTTTTAATTTTCGTAGCCTTTTTTGGTTAATTTTCTTTTTGCAGCAACCATTTCTGCAGCTGAAACTCTACAGCGTTGCTGTGGACAAACATCTGGCATTGAGAATTCGGTGCCAATGAAGTTGCTTTGGATTAGGCTTCACCGGAGTGGGAATTGCGGCTCCAAGCAATTTTTTGTTCCGATGTTAGAAGTATTTAGGTACATGAAAAGACAAAAAGATACAAAAAAGAAAAAATCGTGAAATTAATTTTTCACACGAACAACAAAATACACTTACATTTTTACCTAATTTTAAAGGTGGACATTTTTAAAATTAACAGAGCCGATTCTCTGCACGAATAACTAGGGGACAAAACGTTTTAGCGTTACTCGCTACAGTTTAAAAAGAACTATCATTTAATTCATATATAACGGATTACAACAAAAAAAAAAATGAAGAAGTTGTAGCCAACTGGTAATTTTGTAAAAAAAACTACAAACTGAGCTTGTCTGGAGCTCTACGCAGTCTCTTTGAACGATGAGCATTTTGAAGCTGCGCTGCAATGTCAACCTGTGTTGGTGATAGCACAACTTTGCGTTTATTGGGATTCGGTTTCGCTTTTTTGTTAGCATGATCTGGCTTCGGTGGTGATTGCTTAGTGGATGGTGACGTAATATTCGATGGAGATTGTGACCTTTCTGGCTTAGAATTTCCTTCAAGAGGGGCGCTGGTAGTAGCCAAAGGTGATTGGTTATTTACGTTAGCAGACTCATCCACTTCATGTGTGTGGGGTAATTTCGCTGGAGATTTCCTGCTACCTGGTGACTTGCGATGTAAATTCTCGGGTGATTTTTCAAGCAGTTGGATTGGTGGAATTTTTCCCTCAGTAACAGAAATTGACTTTCTGGGTTGGCCAAGCGATCGACGCTCAGGAACTACGTCAGCGAAACTTGGCTTTTCACGTTGTTTGCCGCCAAAAGACATGCGTTTGAAATTTGAGTGTTGTTCCTCATTATGCATGGAAAAATTACTGCTTTTCGCCGTCGAAACAAGTGCGTTTGGAGGCTGTTCTGGATAATCATTTTCCGCGGTATGTAACCTTAGCTGTTCGCGATGTTTGCGAATCGTATTACCATTAGTATCAACGATAGTATAGGACTGATTTTCACATTTTTGGTTAACCATACCGACTGACCATAGCCTGTCATTTGTCGTTGAAAAGTCACGATACCAAACCTTTTCACCTATTTGATACGTTTTCAACTCACGATGGTGGGTGCTATGTACTTGTTTTAATTGTTTACGGCGTACGGCTGCAATAGGGTCAGGGAACAATAAATCCAGCCGAGACTTTAATTCTCGGTTAAAATATAATTTTCCGGGTGTTGCTTGCGTGGTGGCGGAGATAGCGATTCGTGCCGATAACAAGTAAGAATTTATACTCTCTTGAATAGTAGACCCCTGTCGCCGCGCGGCCTTGTAGAATCTCTTAAAATTACGGACGTATACCTCAGCCAAACCGTTGCTCCAAGGCGCAAAACTTGGCCCGGTCATGTGCCTAATTCCGTTGGATTTTAACCAATTTTGGAATTCTGCGGACAAAAATTGGGCAGCATTGTCCATAACTAAGCTGTCCATTAAACCATATATGATTGTTTAAGCTATATGATTGTTTAAAACGTCAATGACACGCGCGGACGTTGTTGACTTCATTTTATGCACAAAAGGAATTTTTGAATGTGCGTCTACAAGAATGAAAAACATGTAATTGTCCATCGGCCCCAAAAAATCAGCGTGTAAGCGATTATTTGGTTTTAGTGGATATTCCCACGTATGCTTAGGACCTGACGTTTGAGCATCTTTAAACTCTTGACAATTTTGGCATGATTTGACTTTATTTTCAATGTCAGAGTCAATCTTAGGCCACCAGACTTTTTGTCTAGCTAAACTTTTCAATTTAACTATGCCTAAGTGAGCACTATGTAGATCTTTCAAGATTTGTCTCTGCATGGCCGTCGGCACCAGGACTCTATACTCCCAAAATATGGTTTCGTTTTCGGCAGAGATTTCAGCACGACGTGTGAAGTACGGTAACAGATCGGGAATTTCGCATTTGTCAGGCCAACCATGGTTCACATAACGATAAACTTTTGAAAGGATTTTATCACGTTTACTTTCAAGAACGAGTGTCTCGTTTAAAACTGGAAGAGTAGAAATAGTTTCTAAAGCAAGAATATTGTACTGCTCTTCTGCTTTCTCGAATTCCTCGGTATTTGGGAGGGGAAGGCGCGATAAAGCGTCTGCCGTCAAATTAAGTTTACCGGGAATGTGTTCGAATTCGTAATCGTAAGCATTAAGCATCACTGCCCAACGCTGAACCCTGGCGGCTGCCATCTGCGGTATTCCTTTTTTAGGGCCAAAAATCCAAACTAAAGCCTTCTGATCAGACTGCAGTATGAATCGCTGACCATAAACGTTTTCATGAAACCGTTTCACTCCCCAAGCCACGCTGAGAGCTTCCCGGTCAAAATGCGAGTCGCCTCTTTCTGCTTGAGTGAGTTTACGTGAAGCGAAAGCTATCGGCCGTGATTCACCGTTTTTCATGACATGCATCAGGCACGCGCCGACCCCATCGGGTGAGCCGTCACAAACGAGCTTGAGCTTTAATTTCGGATCGTAATGAACCAGAACTTTAGATTTAAGAAATAATTCTTTTACTTTACTCACGGCTCGGTCGCATTCTGCCCCCCAAACCCACTTCACACTTGGGCTTAACACACGTTTTACTGGTGACAGAATATGAGCGAGATTCGGTAGATATTTTGAGTAATGGTTTACAAAACCCAGAAAGCTCTGTATCTCTTGAATACATGTTGGGTTAGGAGCGTTTGTGACTGCTTCGATAACCTCAGGGAGTGTATGCAGGCCTTCTGCATTTATCATGTGGCCTAAATATTTTAATTCAGGCCGCGACAGTTTGCACTTCTCGATCCTAAGTTTGGCTCCTGCATCTTGTAAAGCATTTAACAGTTTATTTAACGATTCGTCATGCTCACCCCCCTTCCCGCTCACCAGGATGTCATCATAAAACGGGAGACATTTGGGGATTGTACTGGTGACTTGAGTCATTACCCTCTGGAAAATTCCAGGACTGGACGCCAGGCCCAGCGGTACGCGAAGCCATCTAAACAAACCCAGAGGTGTATTTATTGTCAATGCTTCTTGTGACTCTTTGTCGAGTTCAATTTGCAGAAATGAATCCTTAAGATCGATAAGGGAAAAAGTATCACTGCCTGCTAATTCACTGAATAATTCTGCGGCCGTGGGAACTGGATAGTGGTCGACTTCGAGTTGAGGGTTCATGGTGGTTTTATAATCCCCAATCACTCGGATTTGACCATCCGCCTTGTGAACTATGACGATCGGCATAGACCACTGAGAAGTTTCCACAGGCTCTAGAATTCCAAGGCCAACCAATCTATGAATTTCTTGGTTAACCTTTTCTTTGAGTGCTAACGGAACCGGTCTTACACGACTGTACACAGGCTTGGCATCAGGTTTTAAATGAATTTTGGCTTTAAAATTCTTAAACTTACCCATGCCTTCAGAAAATAGCTCCGGGAAACCCTTCACTATTTCGGAAGTGTCAACTGGCGTAATGCTAGTTTTAATTTTCTTAACACTTTTCTTAGGTTTCACTTTCGTTTGTAGGTCGTAAAAAGGATGGAAATTAACTCGAAAAATAGAAAGCCAATCCTTTCCCATTAATGCAGGTTTATATAATTTTGAAACTAAAGCATCCAAATGTTCGATTTGACCTTGAACTTCAACCTTCAGACTTACAGTGTAAATCGTGTTCTCAATTCCGTCAGTGTATGAGTGCATCGAGTACGGACTGAGTTTTAAAGGACAGTCCGCAAAATATTTTTGATGCCACTCAATAGGGATAATGGATGCATCTGCCCCGGAATCAAGTTCCATTTCTAGCTTGACACCATTTAGGCAGACTGGCATTTTCCATTTATGGATTTTCATAGAATTAACTACTACTATTATTTTGTTGGTTTGTAGGGGAATTGAAATCTGGTCCGCAGCTTGACTCAGTCCAAGAGTATTATTTTTCAGTACAAGATAGTCGTTGTCTGAATCGTTATCAGACCCGGAACCAGACTCTAAATTTTCGGCTTCAACATCCTGGTCTTCTTCACTATCACTTTCGCTATCGCGTTCGAGTTTGTTGACGTGTTTTTTGTAGCTATACTTTTGTTTTATGTTCGGCCTAGCCTTAAAATTTGTGCTAGAACTTGCTTTAGGGTGGTCGAGTGATTTTAAAGTTCTATTTGAATGACTAGCTTTTCGGCACACGACTTTTAAATGGCCGACAGTGTGGCAACGGCTACATGTATAGTCTCGATATTTACAACGTGTTTTCACGTGGCCATTTTTGCCGCAACAATAGCAAATGAAATCCTTAGTGGATTTAGGCCTACTTGATGTTTTGTCCGATTTTTTAGCTACGTAGTTAACAGCTTTAGAATGGCTTCTCAAAACGCTTTAGTCCGTTTCAGCAGATTCTAAGGATAAAGCTAAGGATGTTGTAGCCTTTAAATCCAGAGTCTGCTTCAACAACTCGCGTTGAATGACTTCTGGTTGGATCCCCCCAATTAGCCGATCCCCCTAATCATTTCGCTGTTAATGTCTTTAATTTTTGCGAAGTCACAATACTTCGTCCTTAGCTTTAAGGCAGCTAATTAGTCCCCGATACTCTCATCTGATTTTTGCGATCTTCTAAAGAATTTAACACGCTCAGATAGCACTGAGGGCACTGGCTCAATGTCGTCTAAAACTTTTTTAACGAGCTCATCAAATGTTAATGAGTCGGGCAAATCAGGTGAGAGGATATTAAGAATTCTATCAAACATTTTCTGGCCCACAGATGCCATTAGAAAATTAACTTGCTTGGTTGCTGGTATTTCTTTAGCTAAAAAAAAAGTAACGAATTCGGCTGGAGTATTTCTCCCATGTGTCAGACTCGCAATCGAATTCCGAAAATAAACCAGCGGTTTTAGACGAACCCATGTTGACGTCGTCTTCACTATCACTAGATTCAAAATTTAGATTTAAATTAGAACTAGTTCATTAACGCTTGCGTTCACTACTGAATTATTTTCAGTTTGACTTTCACTGCTAACTTTAGCAGTTACAGGTGGTTTGCTACCGACACCTGTCTTTGGCATAAGCCTACAAAATTAAATTTAATTAAATTTAATTACAATCCTGTTTAACATGCAAGGATTAAACTGGAGCACTCAAGACTACCGGTCACTTATTTAAACACAGAAATAAATCAAGCTTGACTGTAGCCTACCTAGTTGTATAAATTAACTGCCTACACGTTAAATTTAAAGGGACTAGGCTTTGAAAAAATGTTTTACGTTCACCATTTGCAACGTTTTACAAAACAACACTTCTGGCCTAAGCCTCAGCACAGACCAGATTTCACTAAGTTTGAGCATAAACCTACGGTGTTAAATTTTACACCGCCACACACTAGCCCGAATATGGGCAATGGCACAATCGAATTTACAAGGGTTAATTTAGCAGCGCATTTTTCGAACCTTCAGGTTTATAATACTGCCTGTGCGGACACGCCAGTGCGTCGCTCTAGAACACTGCCAAGGTAAAATTAACCTTAATAAATCCAATTGCCCACTTCGGTTCTAGTTGTTAAGGTACTAAATTTAACTGTTATCATTTCGTACCACACAGCACTACCACGTCAAAATAACACTGTTTGAAAAAGTTTAAACTCTGATAGGAATTCAGAGCACTAATTTTCATTGCCAAAATGAAAAACATTTGCAACTTACCACAAATATGGAGCAAAGATGTGGTTGAAGACCTATCAGTTTAAGCTTAAGTTTTTAAAGATTACCAAAGGTACCGGACTCGTCGCCAACTGTGATGTCCTAGGCGGGGACACACCTTAGCCCAGCGTGGGCAACAATGGTAATAAACACACGGACTACCAGAGTGTAGGCTACAGCTGATAAGACAGCGAACTTCCTGTTATTTCTCTTTAAATACAATTATAACAGGAAGTCATGTGATGCAACTTAATACAATATATATTTATGGAATAGCCTATTAGTAGTTAAAGGGGTATCTTCGTAGGGTTAACATATTGACATGAAATTGATGGCTGCCATTGTGGAGCACACAAGTGACGACTCCACATTAACCAATAACAATGAATTTTTTTACGCGATCCAAAGGCAACATGAGACAACTGTCCCGCACTATTAGAAAAAAAAATTAAAATTTAAATTATTTTTAGAAAATTATAGATTTTCAGCCTTTTTTTTGGTAAATTTTGAGAAATGTAAGGCCCTGGCGGCAACTGAAGATATTAAGCAATGTCAATAAAATTTTTCACATGTGCTACTTGTCCTATAAGACAACTTTTCCGCACTATTGGAAATTGTATATCCAAAAAAATGTTTTTTTCCACCTATATGATACACCCCATCCGATAGAGACGACCGGCGTAGTTTCGGTGGGCACGTTGTATTCTTGGGTGGTGTACCTATTTTGTGGGGCTGTAAGAAGCAGAGTTTGGTGTGCCTCAGTACAATGGAGGCAGAATTCATTGCAATGATTCCGGCAGTAAAAGAATGGCACTGGTTACACAGTGCGTTGTCAAATTCAGTATTTGCACCATTGGCTACAACCCCAAAATTGTATTGTCACTCACAATCTGCCATTCACTTTACTAAGAATGAGGTAGAAAACTTAAGGTCAAAACACATTGGCATTAAATGTATGTACGAAAGCAATATTTCTATTTATGTAAAGTACCGTCTGAACTAAATGTTGCAGACATGCTGACGAAATGGCTGAACCCAGGACGGCTGAATAGGCTATGTTCAGCGGTGTTCTATAATTATGTCTCATAATTGTGCATTATAATTTCTGCTGCATTGTTTTTGCATGAGAAGTATTGGAGGGTGTGTTTGTTGTACGCATAGCCTAGCTATAGATAGTTCTTCCCAGCAAAGAATTTATTTATTTTATATTATTCATATCGTTGGTTTTAATATATCACCTGAAACTAAAATGTACTGTCCCCCAGTTCAGGAAAGAGCGATGGAGAAGCCTGGTCGGCAATTACGCACTATGTTTGCCTGGAGAATGAAACGTCCGTCTTATCGAGAGGTTTAGCCTGGCGGGGAGATAACTTCCGGTTGGAGCGAACGCTCACTCGCGTTCTGGTGTTGATGCAGGCAGTATGGGCTGCAAGCTGCAGTCATGTTGTAAAGCCATGTTTGTTTTAAGCCATGTGGTCAAGTGTTGCAACCTTGAAACTTTCCAAATGTCACTGTTAAATAAACAGTTGAACTTTAAGTATTCTTCTGGAACTTCTTTTATACGCTAATAGTAATTTGTAGGGTTAGGAAATTTCCTACACAATCAGTCGTGCGAGAGATGCTGCAGTACATGTGTTTTCCGTTGCGTTGCAAAATTTAATTCGGAATAATTGAAATTATTTTCTACGTTCGTTACTCTTTGAAGAAGAGAACTTTCACTATAATATCCTATGGCAAGTGGTCTTATGTTTTCGTGTAGTGCTAGCGGCTATTATCCTTTTAAATCATGCTGCGCTACAGCGCTACTAAACATGATCATACGCATCTAACTGAAAACCTCAACCCTCCACCTCAAAAAAAATATTTAAAAAAAGGCGAATATCTCTTGAAAATAGTTGACTTAGGATTTTCATCTTCGAATTCATGAATTTCTTGCATGAAAGCTCCCTTGGCATGAAATTTGAAAAAGTAGGCACAAGTTATGGTTTAATTATGAACTGAAACTTTACAAAAACGCGGACTACAATGATCATATAAACAAAAACGTATTGTTAAAAGTTAAAAGTAAGGGTCTAAAAGTCAAAACCTGTAAGGAACACGGACAAGCTTTGACTGTAAGGGTCTAGGTGTCAAATTTGGCCAGTAAGACACTGCTAAGCATTAGAGCCTTACTACCCGGTTTATAAGGAACAGCTGTACAAGATCGCCCTATAAAGACCCATGCGATGATCCAATGATAGGGGGGGGGGTTTCCTACTTTGCTTTAGGTTGACATTTTTTTTCGGTTTGGTAACATGGCAGCGATTCCAAGCAAGACAACCTGCTACAAGCGTAAGCGTTGTTCAGTAAGCCACCTTTAATCACTTACGTTTCAACGAAGTGCAACGGAGAGATTAAGGTGCTATGCCAGAGATCTGGGGACGAACTGGGTAGCCGGTTCGAATCCGGGTCATGCCACTCTGATTTAACGTAAGTGCATAAAGGTGGCTTACTGAACTACGTTACAATGATCATAAGTCTTTTGTGGCATGGAATTATCCGTCAGCAGCATGAATGTTGAAACAAGAATGTCCTCGAGCGAAGCAAGACGCTGCCGAACGAACGAGTTTTAGCCAGCGACTCGGCTAGTATTAATTAGTTAATTATTCACTGCTAAATACGTAAAAAAAAAACAATCAAAAGTTAAACTCGCAATGATTTTTTATATAGTTTAAAGCTGTGTTACCAGCAGTAATAAAATGAATAGTAGTTGAGAGTCAAAATAGTTTGCTAAGTCCGTTCCAAATTATGAAGCACTGATCAAAAAATTTGACGATTTCCATGAGTTTGATTTTGCATGAGAATCACACATCTGCAATGGGATAATCCAGCTTTTCAGATTGTGCTTTAAAAAAATACGTGTTGGACTCCGTGATTAACGGGTTTCAGTTTGGTGCTACTGCTTATTAGCATTGTAACGATTTAGGGTGAGGCCAACATTAAAAAAAATAATTTATCTTGATTACGTTTTATACTTGCCATATCGATCGCCGTATTAAAGGCTTGCTGAACTTTCTTTCGTAAACCAGTACAGTATAGCAGAATTTGTTATTTCGTCTGCCTTGACAAGTATACATAACTTGTACCATTCATGATACATATTGGCTTGAAAACTTAGATGCTCTAAACAAATGCAACATTTTGTAACTATGAATTACGCACTGTCAGAGTCGTTAAATTATTTCTCTCACTCGACAACCTGAAATTACCACTGTTGATATGTTGCGTGCATAAAGAAAAAAATATATCGCGTCAGCACCACCATACTTATAGAGCATTCATTGCACAGATCACGTATCGGCTCTAATTACGCCTTATATCGATATTCTTTGGATCTAGTGGACTTGTTCGGAAAACCGACATTTCACCAGCAAAAAATATTGAGAAAATGGCTACTGAAGCTACAGTTAACGTTGTACATTATCACACATATACTGATATACTGACATAATTAAAAGATATATAAAATTAAATTAAATTAATATGTAGTGAAAATGGCTACTCAAGCTATTGTTGACGTGGCACATTATTGCACATCTGCTGACTTACCCAATTCGTAA
>JAHWFP010058783.1:15139-36069 GCA_023313725.1 Lithobius niger
CCCCCCCCCCCCCTGTGACACCACTGGTCTTAGCTGTTCACAGAGTTGGTTCCACAGTGTTTCTTTGTTAACACTAATATTTACAGGTATTTTCCGTTTCTTTAACCTCGTTGTAGCCTGTCACCATATCATCGTAGCATTTTTTTGTATTATTATTATACGGGCAACAATGCCCTTAATTATACAATGCAACACTTGCTCTTAAATGATGAGACGGGGGTAACCAAGTTACATTATGTATACAAATTCTCTGTGGGGATCCAATGCGTAAGGCCACTTACATTGGAACCACGAAACAACCTAATCAATAAAAGACTATTATCCACATATTTGTTGGAAATCAATTTGGTGTATGGTCACGTTTGAGATTGTAGGACCTTGATAACAGCGGGTGAGTGGAGACGGACATGACCTGTAGTTAGGCTTGCCCCCCGACCTCTAGTAAACAACAAATATAACAACCCGGAGCAAAAGTTAAAGGAGGGGGTAATCGTTTGTACTCACACTGATCTTGATCACCCAGCCAAAAGCATAATGATAGTTATGGACACTTACCTGAAAGAAAAACAGAATTATGGGATTAGGAACAAAAATCAATTGTATTATCATTTAACAGAATCATTGCTACACGTAAAGAAAAAAAAGTTATAGGCCTCGCAACTGACATTCTTGCATTCCTGAGATTTCACCACTACTGTAAATCGCCTTGCATCAACCTTCAACCGTAAACAGCTTTGTTGTACTACGTGAGATGAGCTGGCTTGAGCCAAGTTTTTCTCCAGATAAAGCGTTCCGTCGGGGCCAGCTTTCCCAGCATCGTCCTACTCTTCCCCCAATCCGAACCTTTAGGCCCACTTTAACTAGGCCTAACCCTCTGGCCCTAATTTAAGCCTTATAGGCCTGCTGCAATCCTAACTTTCCATTAAGCCTTATAGGCCCAAAAATAGTCCTGCCTAGGTGAACTTATTAAATCTGCTAAATAATCCCAGCTCCTCCTAAACATCGGTCCAACCATTAATTTATCACTGTTTTTTAATTCCCAACTTGGCAAGAGTAGTCGACCAATTCTAATCTGTTAGTCCTGTGTTTGGGTAGTTTGCATTGACCACAAAAAGACACTCGAAAAGGTTCAGCAATATTAAAAAAAAGAAAAATGTGTTACTTCATTGTCGTACATTACTAAAGACAATAAAAACAGTGACAGCTTCGAACAGGAATGCCGTGCGTCATCGTACCCCTAATTGCTTTACCGACATTACTTAGATTTCTGAAAAGTTACATCAAAATTTGAATGATAAGTTAGAAGTAAATACTTGTTTAAAAGGTACACCAAACGTTAAAAAAAAGTCTGCATTAAACTTACTCTTAAACAATCTTTTTTTAAACAACTAAGAGAAAAGGCATGGAGCTGCTGAAGCTGGAGATTCAAGGGGAGGAAAAATGAGAAAAAAGAGGGGCAAAAAGACGGTTGTGGGGGGGGGGGGGGGAAAGTGGGTAGGAAAGACGTAAAAAGTGAAAAGTGGGGGAGGACTTTTGAGGGGAAGACCCTACAACAACAAAAATAAAACTACTTGTTCACGAAATTATATGGAATTGACTGTTTCGAGAATTTGGGGCAACGAACACTGGTCCAGTGTCTAAGTGCAAATGCCTCACTCCTGAATTTGAATGTATGTTAACTGCAGTTTGATCTTTGGCCGTATACAGACTTTCAATCAGACAACGCTTAGTGTGTTGCTGTTCGACAGTCATCACTTTTACATCACTCAAATTTATTTTAAAACGCCCCACATTTCGAGGTTTGACACTCATCTTGTCGTTGCAGTCTCCGAGAAGAGGTGTTGGCGCGTTTGCGTATTGGTCACTAATTGCTTCGTTTTGAGGAGGGAATTCCCTTTTGAATGCCATTGTTGTCACCGGCCACTTTCGGTCCATCATGTGCTTGTGGTGACGAATGACGTCGCCGTTCCCATCGTCTACGAGTCTTAGCGCGTCAATTCGGCGATGAGTCTGTCCTCCTGTCCATTTTTAAAATTGTATTTTGCAGGAAGTGTAGATATATGATAACATCTCCATTTGGGGTTTGTTCAACGTCTCTGTAGTGAGTGGCGCAGTGGTAACCCGGACCACTGCACTGTGACCTAGGTTGGCAATTATGACCTACCTGTCGACACGCCGTTAAGTTCATTCTCCCCCCCCCCCCCCCATTATTGCAGCAGTGTTCAACAAGTAGATAATGCGGTGGGACTTTACTTTTTTCTGTTAACTTATTGCGATACAGATCCTAAATTTTAGGCACTAACCTGTGTACATAGCGTCACCATGTTTGCAGATGAGGGAATAAACGAAATCTTTTTTTTTGTTTTCCCATGGTATAATGTCGATCTCGAACCAAGTTCTTCCGAATATTGTCGTAGTCACATGCAACAATATTTAAAATCGAACGCCCAATTTTTCTCTAAAAGCTCTTCAAAAATTCCTGGGTGATAAGTTACCCCATCTGTTATTTTGTTCACGTTTCTCTCTCGGGTGTAGGTTTAGAGCGTCCTTGACTGCCTTATTGAAAACGTAACCTGGTTTATACACCCCCCCCCCCCCCCTCAGCGGGGGGAGGTAAGGTGGGGATTTGTCCCTGCTGGTATTAACAAAATATCAACGGCTCTTTTTACCAAATTCTTAACGATACCCGTTTTTAAGTTGTGTGGTGATTAGAATTGAAAGGTAGCAGCCAGGTAGAGGCCATCGGTTTTGAAAGCACTCTGGTAGTGGCTGTCGGTTTTCTGTACACCTTAGTAACATTGGTGCCTTTCTTATTAGTGACTAATACATTAAAAAAAGGGATACATTTGTTTTGCTCCATCTCTACCGTGAACTGTAAGCTGGGATACAAGGAATTACCAATACATTTCCATTGCTGGAAGGGACTGTTGTCTCCCACTGCAAAAAAGCCGTCCACTAATCGTATTCGTACCCACACATCTGGTACAATCTCCAGCAACACTCATTCTTCAAAAAACTGTCGTTCCACTTTAACTGTTGATGTAGTGTATTGTAGACTTTTTTTTTAACGTTTGGCCTAATTTTTTAACAAATATTTACTTACAACGTATTATTCAAATTTTTGTGTCAATTTTTGGTGAGCCTTTATAAGTAATGTTGGAAAGGCAACCAGGGGTCTGAAATTGTGACAGTTTTTATCGCGTTTCTTATTGACTTTGTTTGGTGCTAGCCACAAGCAGGGGTGGACATAATTCCATTTCAACGGATTTGAGTCAATTACCGAAACATCAAGTGAGCAGCAAGTCAAATCAAATCCATTTCTGCTTACATACCGTTGATACGCAATTCATCAGATCAATTCCAATTCAATTTAATGTGTCAGAGTCAATTCCAACCAAGTCATTGCCACGGTTCAATACAATTCAATTCATTGCCATGTTTTGTATTTGCTATTTCAAATGATTTTCAATCAATTAATTTTTGTTTCTAATTCTGACAAATCAATTCCAATTCACTGACTTGCTGTTGATCCTGTATTAGTTCCAGTCAATTCCCGGTTTATTCAGGATATATTTTGACCAATTCCATTCAATTCCACCCAATTCCACCTAAATCCAGCATAATTTCAGGTAAATTCTGACAAAATTTAATATATTGTCACAAATTTAGACGATTTTGGTAAATTTTCGGGCTGAAATTGTGTATAAAGTGCATGATTTGGATTTTGTGGAATTGGTCTGGCTTTCGAGTTGAATCAAATCGGTCAAAACAAGAAATTTTAAGTCAAATAAAAATCAAATCAAATCTAGGTAATAGCCACCCAATGGATGACTTGGCAAGTCAAATCAACCTGGGCACAACATTAGATGAATTGATGGTCATCAAGTCAACTCCTACCAAGGTCAGTTTATAATTTCGGCAAATACCCAAGTCAAGTCAAGCGGAATTGAAGATTAATAAAGTCTTTGCCTTGAATTCATAACCTGGTATTGTCCAACGTAGAATCAATTCCGCCAAGTCCACAAAAGTGGAATTGACTCAAAATTAATTCTTTCAAGTCCGGAATTGACTTACGCCCATTACTGGCCACAAGCAAACATCTAAGTCCCTTCTAGTTTTACAATTTTAATTTTTTTTTTTACGGTTCTGTCCGTTTTTAACACGTCCTAGCAAGTTTTGCCTTGTTAAGATGGACTTCTTGCCACTTGACTCATGGCTTTCTTGTATTATTTGTAGTTTGTTTTTACTTGCTACTCTTGATAATGGCTCCGAGATGAGCCGAAACGTCAAGCTTTAATGTATATTTGTGTATTTTTCTGGCTTTTACTTTGTGGCATAACTTTAACTTAATTTAAGTTCTCATTGTATAACAGACAGCAAAGTGACTTACTTTTTCATAAATGTTCCTAAAGCTTTTCTACTGTCTTTTTGTGGTCGAGACAAGCTACCCAAACACTGTGCTCCATTTTGTGACCACCGTTACAACCATGTTTTCAAAATAATGTGTTTATCCGGCGAGTCTTGTCATAAACCGTCTACAGCTATACTGAACCACAACGACTGGTGTGATTGACTTGATCGGCTAACCCTAAATCGAACATTTCGTTTTTCGTGTTCCCAGTGCCATCCCTCTTTAAGCGATATTTAGCATCTTTGATCATTTAAACCCTACCTATCTGAAATTCATGAATGTAAGTCAAACGTCAATATTGTGCAGCGATAACATGGGCTTCATAGTGTAAATGTTTTAAAAGTTCGCAGTAATCGAACGAAACCTGGTGTCAGTATTACAAATATTTTAGACATTTGCTTTATTTAAACGAAACTTAAATTAGTTTTTGATTTTTAAAACAAACTTGTAAAATAAACAATCTAAACCGTTCATCAAAGTAACGTTCAACAGAAAGGTTTGAAGAGTTTTCTAAACTTTTAATAAACTATACCACGCGCCAGGGCTGTTTGCTGTGACGTGCATATCACGTGGCTGGGCTAGGCAAATCAGACGGCCAAACAGCCGTTGTTCTCGTTCGTCACTGGCTAACTCATGGTGACGTCACGGCAAACAGCCATTGCGCGTGGTTTACTTGAAGCTTAAGTAATTAGCCGTTGAGATACACCCACAAATCGCTCCGCAAAACGGCTGAACAGTGATAGACAATTATTAAAAATATTTAAGCTATTTTTATTTTTAGATACTAAACTATTACATCGGCACGTTACCTCAATATACAATAATCGGTGTAAAACATCAAAAGCTAAAAAATCACAATGACGCAGCAGCAAAAATGGCACTTATTACAACCTACGTAGTTCAGTGAAACGATGGCACTGGGAGTCAAACCAATCAAGTCTAGAACACAACTCAAACGCCGTTGTCGTCTATGCCATTTCGTCAAGACACGTCTGGAATTCCTTAGGTGGAGTAAACGGTTTTGGTACCTAATCTAGAACGGGGGGGGGGGGGGGGGGGGGGGGTTTTAATGTGGCGTGGAAAGCTAGGGCGTCAGCACCAACCTTAGTCACAGTGCAGTGGCCCTGGGGTTGCCACTGCCCTACACATTGCAGAGATGTTAAAACAAATCCCAAATCTAGATCTTAATTCACATTATGTACCTCCCACAAAAATGTAAAAATTCCGGACAGGAGGACAGACTAAGTTATCGCCCAATAGACGCGCTACGTCTCGCGTAAGATGAAAACGTCACGAACACAATCAAGATGGTGACAATCAACAAGGAAGTGACGGACCGTAAGTGGCCGTCGACACCATAACATTCAGGAAGGATAACGCCCTCAAAAGGAAGCAATGAGTAAGATTGGTGTGACCAATACGCAAACAGGCTAACACCACCCCTTCCCTACGACTACAGGCATGTTCAAGCATCTTGTTAACCTTACTGCCCATTTAAAACGGCCCGGTATCTGTGTTCGTTAGTTAAGTATACTGCTACTTTTGCATCATTGCAAAATCAATTTTTACTTACTGATGAAACAAGCTCTTATAGGGTGCTTATAGTATTTTTTTTTTAATCGTGGTCTGGCGTTAAGTGGTCGTCCTGTCTCCTGCCTTCTCTACGTATTTTCGCACAGTGGTTGAACATTTTTTTTTGGTTGAACATACCTCCTGCCTTATAACCTTCCGCCTGCCTCACAACACCCACGCAACGATCACATCCGCGTATTTACCACAGCTAAGGTCAACTGAGACGGTAGCTTCGTTCCTCGCAGTGAAAAACATAGCTACTGTCTAAATTGGCATTGCGCCTAATAGTCCAGCCACCGGGAACCCATTGATCGTGTCGTTAAAAAAACGGAATGATTCACGTATTTTAAAATCATAATTTATAATTTTCTAGACTAGTGTCTTATAATTTTGCTTCGGCGATCTATTGGAATAATTAATTTTAATTTTTACCGCATTAGTCTGTTAGATTGTAGAGCTCATGGTAATTATTAGAAAATTAGAAGTACACACAGAGATGAAACGTCATGATTATTGTACGCGCGCATTGCATCATTTAGTGAAGGGCCGTTCTTAAATATAGTTAACAATATTCAACAGAAAATCTCCTACACGCCACATTTTAAAACAGTTTTTTAGCACGGGAAAGACTAACGGTAAGTAAATAGACCTTTGGGGCCGTCCTTGATGTGGAGGATCGAGAAAAATGGCGCTGGGAGGTATATCCCTTTAAGGTCAGACATCGTGAAATTACGTAGTTACACCTTCGGGGAGGCCGGAAATAAGTTATTTCACGATTTCTGGCCGCGAAGAATTTTAGATTATATTTCTGCTAGAAATTGACTAAAAGCTTTATACATTCATGGAAATCACTGTTTTATACCATTAAATCGTGGTTTCTCTGCACCAGAATTAACAAAAGCTTCATTCATAAAGCAAACTAAATAAACTAGCAAACCAATAAACTTAAATTCATGAACAAATAAGAATATAGGCATTGCGTTAATGCTAGACCGAACCCAGATCACGTACGTGAAGGATCGCCTAAACGCCGAATATTTCGCGATGGAGTTAGGCCTAAACACCCACCCTATAGACAGACGTAAGATTCGAAAAATCTGCATTATAATAATCCTGGATGACGAGTGAAATAAAAAAAAAAGGAAGAGTCGACAATATTAGAAAAGGAAAAGGCCACGCAAAGTGGCCGGCATCAATAAGAACCACTTTAGGGCCTCCGCGCACACAGCGGCCAACGAGAATGCTTACGGTGTATGTAGCAACGCGCACCTGGCCGCAGCTGCCAGCCTGTCGCCGTGGCCACTTGGATCTCGGGCGGCGTGCAGGCGGCCACAGGGCGACCATACTTGCTCCAGGTTCATTTTTCGCCACGTGATCGAGAATTATCAACGAAAAACGGACGCGGCCGCGCGGCACGTCGCCGTGATTTTTGGCCGCCACGACCACTGGCCGCGCGACCTGGCCGCTTAGTGCGCGGGCGCCCTTAAACTTGCGGTGCGCGACGCCTTTCATTGCTACGTTGCAAATTAATCGGCAATGACAAGACCTCTGTAAATGAAAACAAAACCCGATGAGGCATTGTCGGCGATTTATTTTCTGCCTCTCCCAGAAAAAAAAATATGCCAAAGCCGCCGGGCTACAGATTTAAACTTTGTTCTGTAGAAGCGTATTTATTTATTTCCCCATAGAAATAAATATTCAAATGTCAGGGCTATTTGTCGGGCTTGGAATCGCTGATTGAGTGATCGAAGCGAACGAGAATCAGCGTTTTTAGTCAGCATGCGCAAAAATCTGACTGGTCGGCGTTTCTATTTTTTGATCGATTTCCATTATAGTTGGTGGGATTCCATTTAACACCATCCGTGCATAGGACGGGCTTCCTCTAGTGAATCATAAATTTTTTATGCCCCCCCCCCCCCCCCCTCCACTATTTCAAATTTATTTTAACAGCCCACGGGCGTTTAATAGGCGATTTACACTAAAATTTTCAGCTCGCACTAACGATTTCGACATGGCTTCGCTGGGGGAGCTCCGTAAGCGAGAGAGAGACACTCGGTTTGAAAATGTGGAATGTGTGTATTAAATTCCATAAAGGAATAGCAAATCACCGCTCGATTTGTTTGTTTGGCTGCTTCGTTCTCATTTGTAAACCGCAAAGTTAATCTTTAACCGCAGGAGAAAACTTCCAAGAATTCTGAATTCCCGAAACCTTTGATCAACTTAAGCGGCTCTCCGTTGTAACCCCCTCTTGGCTTGTGCTTACGAATTTCTGCTTTACTACTTCTCAGAAATAGCTCATGCACGTTTCAGCATGATGGCTGACCGTCTTTGCTGTGTCAAACTGTTAATTCATGATTTTTAACCGCATTATATCGTGACTACTTGTCAAGGCTTCGTCGCCATGTACAGTATACATCATACATATTTTCATTCGTAAAGTTCGCAGCATTCAAGGGAGAGTTGAAGTTGCGGAAATTTCGGTTAAATAAGCAATTTGAAACGTCGCTTCGTCAGAGAAGTTTTAATGCGTATTGCCACAGGCTGGGTGGTTACCAGATTAGCAACAGACGGTGTTGAAGTTTCGTGGAGTTCTCGTCTATGAATTGAATATGTGTGTTAATATTTCGGTATCTGATTATTACGATTATGAAATAATTACAATTATACAATTATAATAACGTAAATGTGTTAAGGTGCTTTCAAGGCAAACGCCTACACCAAAATGTGAATCCTTAACTCAACTGCAAATTGACTTAAGCAGGAAGCACGTCAACGAATGTGCGCCTGCGAACTTGTGGACCAAATAAAATCCGCTGGTTTACACCAGGAATGCATAAATACTACCATAAATTGTTATGCTGACAATAAATAAGCATACACAAATACCAGTAAATTGTATAAAGGAAAGAGGAAAACAATCCAGACATCGGAAATTATGCACCAGCAGGGACGCACACAGGCCCACGAGAGAACAGGGGCAACTTTCTTTTTTCTGGGGACTTTTTTTTTAGGTGTTTTCACCTTTTTTGTATACTCGTCTTTCCACCCGTTTCTTAACCTTTTCTGCTTCTCTTTGTACCACTTTTTTTTTAACATTTTTTTTTTTTTACAAAAAGGGCACTTTGCCATGAGGGGCAGGGGATTGAGTCCCCCCCCCCCCCTTCTCTGCAGGGTTCGTACATTACAAACAAAACTATTTTCTAGGCTTTTCACGGCTCTTTTGCGCAGTCGACAATCAAAATTATGGTTTTAGTCCAGTACTTTCTAGCAGTCATTGTTAGCACCATGATTGCATTCTTAGTTAAGCAGCATTGGGCTGGATTGATACTTGGGTGGGTGACCGCCTGTGAATCTGGCTGTTGCAGACATAGGGCCTTAGCAGATGACCAGGAGTGGTTAACGCTCGTTAAACCCTTTGAAACCCTTTGTATTTTTAGTCTGCAGTAGGAAGTGAAACCAAGGAGGAACATTATGTCCCCTCTTCCACCAATGGGCAAGGGGAATGGAGGAATACAGCAACTAACAGCAGGAGCCTATAGAAAACAACTATAGGAGCGCGTGTGGCTGGTCTATGTTAGGAGTGCTTAATTTAGTACCATGTGCTAACGCCAGAAGGAGCAACAATACTGCGCCTGCGCCAAGTTGTCTAAAATCGAAACTAAAACTTAGCACGCGAAGCAGACCCGTGCATATACGAAAGCAACGCTCTATTTTATTGTTGGCTAGAGCAACTTACGAACAACTGATTGTCTGTTTGTTTAGTTTTTTTATTATTACTTTGGTATTGTTTCCATGTTAAAAACACTTATTGTTTAAAAACAAAGGACCGAAAATTAGCCTTGAGAACGTGACGCACACCTCTAATCATCTCATGCAGGTGGCGACCTCTGGTAACAAATTTGTACACCACCGTAGCCGCTCCTGACTTAACACTGTAGTGGAAGTTACCGAGACACGCTTCTGGTTGTTTTTTATAGGCTCCTGCTAACAGTAAGTGGAACAGCACTTGCTCAGCTGCCCCTTCTGGCAACAACTGCTTGCACTGCGCTGCACCTCTCTCTTTCAGTTTTCTATCTTCAGTCCGATCTGAGTGAAGCACTGTTGTCAGAAGAAAGTGCTTCGTGTGACAAACTATTCCTATCCGTTTAGTTAATTTTACACCTAAATTAATAATACTCTTACGGCATTAACATCATTCCGAACAAAATACGCTCACAAAATTCAAGGCCCTAACAACAAAAAGCCCAATTTTCAAGGTTTATCAATCCTTGAATTTTCGGTTTTCAAATTTAATGCTTTTCAAGGAATTCAAGGACGTGTACGAACCTGCCCCTCCCCCCCACCTCCTCCCTTCCCCTCGTGTGTACCTCCTTGTACACTAGAAATTACGTAGTACAGTATAAGCCAGCTTTACACACGTACGTATCGTCGAAGTGGCGTGACCCGGAATCGAGCTGGGAACCCTCTCAGTCTCCAGGTTCCTGCCATAGCGCCTTTATCTGCCCACTCATTAGCTGGCTTTATGTCAGTCAGGGGCGTAACTAAAGAATAGGGGCTCAAAGGACGGACCTCAGTTGAGGGCTCCACTTCATAAACAAAATATACACTTTTTGCCAGACAAGGTTAGAGCCCAGTGGACTCCCCATTTGTTAAAAAAAATGTATAGTTTAGTCACACAATGTAAGAGCACAGTGGAAGTCGCCACCCCCTTCGTGGAAAAAAAAATTCAATGTTTGCCACACAAGGTGACATCCCAGTGTAGCTTGTTTACAAAAAAAAAAAAAACAATTAAATTTTTGCCAAACAAGACATAACTTTCTAAAAACTATAGCAACAACTTTAGAAAACCATGATGGTTTTCCTTTTTTTTTTATTTTGTGGTTACAAAAAAAATAGTTGGGGCCAATGTGCGCCCCCACCCCCTCCCCCAAAGTTGATGGACCCGGAGGCGGTTGCCTACTCAGCCACTCTAGTTAAGCCACTGATGTCAGTGATCTGGGGTTGGATTGCATTTTTGAACCCGTGTCACGTCACTCTGACGAAACTTACTCGCATATAGGTTGCTTACTTTACTAGGTTTTCTAGTGTTTGTTTCTAGTATAATGTTTCGTTTGTATGCTGGCAGGGTGAGCTGGGTGGTACACTAGTGGCTTCCCAAAAGAGAACCTTGTTAAGTGCACTTAACATGTTTTCAATGATAAAGTGCTGTAAAAAGATAAATGACCACATCGCCCTCCAATCGGCTGCTTATACTAAACTTCTGTTTGATTCTAAATGTACAGTAACGTTTAAAACTAAGCCAGGCAATCATAACCGATGATCTGCTATGCATAAATTAAAACCCAAATTTTGAGTTTCGATATAGGGTTAATACATTGATTTTTACTTGCATGTATTATATCTGGGTCACCCACATAACACCTTCAGCAAAGCAGCAGTGAGAACACGTCAAATACGTTCGAATTAACAATTTCATTACTGCATCACCACAAGACACTTTGTTAGAAGCCGTTCTATGAGCTTGGAGTGTGACGAAATTATTGCTGACGGATGGAGCCCTACTCCGGAATCAAAGCTGACTGAGGTACCTCTGTTGGCTGTTGGTAGCTCAGACATCTGGGAGATGCTAACACTTAATTCAAGCACTTGCAACATGCTTGAGCTACCTCAGTGGGATCTGCCTCTGAACTGGTAGCGCAATCCGTCGACAATAATTTCGGCACATTCCGAGTTTAAAATGGCGCCTATCCCAATGTCTTTTGGTGATTGAGTAATAAAATTGTACCAAACGTATGTAATGTGTCCTACCACCCCTTTATCAATGAAATTACACTTTAAGAGTTATATCATATACTATTATGTAAACATTATTGCTTTTACTGTTTAAGTGTTGGCTTGTGTTAGTTTGATATTGGGATTGTTTATGTTAACTTAATTGATCAACATAAACTTCGCCACATTTTGCTTGTTAAACCATGATAAGAGCAAACTTAAACCTGATGAGGATCAAGTTAAACGAGATTTTTCTCTTTAAATTTTGAGAAAAATCAGGAAGTTTTGAAAGGTGTTAGCAACTTTCAGCAGACTTTTAGCACTTTAAAACACCGACTACTCCAAAGCAGCAAAATGAGATACATATATATTTATGGTGAGCCCATTTCACCTGTATGTATTGAGCCTATCCCTTTATTTATGCTTTTAAATAAACTTTGCAGTAATCCAAGGAAAACTGAATCTTCCGAGATATTCTGGCTAAATAAGCAATTTACAGAGTTCACCAAAGCACGTTATTGCATTTTGACAACAGACTCCGTGCTTACCAAGTAAATTTAAATCTGTTTTCATATTTCAGCTTCTATGAATATTAGTTACTGTCTCGGAAACATCCGATTGTAACATCCGTTCGTGCAGTCATAGGAGTTGATTGTGTTTTGGTGGATAAGCAACTTGACTAAACCGGAAGTTTAAGAGCGCGGCGTCAAAGGACGTACCGCCACGCCAATCGCGGCCGCGCGATCGGAAATTTACACCCAACGCACTAGGTTTAATCCCTCTGAACCATCTTTCAACATGGCGGAGAAAGCAGACGACGCCTAGTATAACGCTGTACTAAACTGGTATAACGGTACTAAATTAGATTTAGTAATTTATTTTATTTTTCTGCTGCTACGACATTTTAACTTGGTTAAACTTACTGTTGTCACAAGAAGATGACTCATTCTACACCGGTTTTCTAGCAAATATCATGCATTCATAAACACCCCGTCTCGTGTTACAAAAATACGATATTTACTTCCCCAACAATCGGCGTTAAGGTTTCGTTCGACTGTCAAACTTTGTTACAAAACACAATGGCACGTAACGCCTGGCAATATAACAATCTCTTATCTTACCTACGTTTGATACATCATAAACAATGTAGTACAGGGCGTATTTCACAGAAAATTCCACCGCCTACGAGCGGATCAACCGCGAATACCTCATGGCGGCTTGGTCAGGCGGAAGTAGCAGACGCGCTTTGTATTCTGGGTACATTCGTGAGTCACGCTTGCCATCGAAGACTACGCACTTCGGCTATGCATTTGAGCTGGGAGTTGCTTATCCATTCAAACACAACTCAACTCCTATGTTGCAGTACAGCCATACGGAATAGACGCGTTAGAGGTACGTTCAGTGCGACGGAGTATGGCATAAAACTGGAGCTTACATTATGCTTACAAACCTCAGGTTACACAAAAGTTTACGGTGCAAGTTCACAAATAATCTTTAAAAAAGTTGGCATATGTACGGTTGCGTAACGTACTCCATAGTCGTGTTTTGACTGTCGAAGAATAAGAGCGGTTCCTTATAAACGTAAATTAGCTGGAATGCGACACCTATTATAGGTGTTTACTGCATGCTAGCTTGCAGTAGCCTTTGCTTCTGCGCACGCGCTAAACAATGTCTTTACGCCCAACAAAAAAGGATTTTTGAGCGCTTTACATATCAACAGATACCAATATCGCAATGAGACTGAAGTCTGTACGTTAAATCAAATTGCCTTCGTTAGGTTTAACTGTGAGCCAATCATGGCGTTTAGTTGGATTGGTAATAACTCGGTTGTTTCAATACGCGCTTGTTTCAATACGCGGTTATTTCAATACGCGCTTGTTTCAATACGCGGTTGAGCTACGATCGTGCACTGTGCAAGCAAGCACAGTCGCTCAATCGTAGCTCAACTGCCACTGACGTTGCTCAAACATATGGCAGGTGCTTGAGTTAAATGTCAGCATCTGCCAGATGTTTGAGCTACCAACAGGTAAATCACACTGGACAAGGGATAAATCATTTCTATACTTTCTCATCATTAATCTTTGAAAATTTAGTTTTCCAGGTAATTACCAATAGAGGAGCGTCATGTGACGTCATATTGGATACAAGAGAGATAGCTGCAAGGGGAACGAGATTAAAATGGAGGGTTAAACAACGGCACTTCTAGTCAAGGCTGTGCTTTGAGAGCGGATTTCATAGGATTAAAAAAAGGTTGTCATTGGAAAATAAAGATTCTACTTGCTTAAAAATGTCAGCAACTGCCAACAAATCGACAAAAATCGCGCATTATAGGCCTAAGAAATGCACTCTTAACAGCATTGTCTTCAGTAAGACGCCCTTCTTTTCCCCCTCCAGTGACCCTTTCAGCTATCCCAGTAACTGGCTCCAGCATAGAGTTATATATAATAATACAACGTTGTGTCCCTGCACTATAAAAGAGTATATAGTTTATAGCGCGATTTGCTACAGCGCCATCTCTTATCCAATCTCCGTAACGTGTTAGCGTAAGACTAACGAGTTTTTAAAAACTTGAGTTGCACTCTTAATTTTAGATAAGATTTTGATGAAATTGTAAGTTTTGGTCGACACATTTCTCTAAATTTCGATGTGTCAAATTTCATGAAAATCGGTTCAGCCGTTCTGAAGTAGTTTAATATTTACAGACGGGCGGACTGACAAAACTACTCTACTGTGGTACGTGCTTCTCGCATTGTGAAACATAGCGAATAATGACTGTGTTGGTACCGTGTACCATTACCATTGAGGACAGTTTTGGTATTGGATGAATCTGCTCGCCTGGGTTCCTAAGAATTGCTTAGAAAATACTCGGGTAACACAATTAGAAAACAAACACGAACTCGCTTGATATTTAAGGTTAAGATTTCACTGAAACAAGTCAAAACAGCAAACGAACACCAAGCTTTTCAATGCCAGTGTTGCTAAAACGTTAAAAGCCCATGTGGCTCCGTCTGTTATCCTCAACCATTTCAACCGCCAAAAAAAAAAAAAAAACCGCGAAAAATCCCGAATACGTTGAGTTAAAACCTATTTGATTGAAGTGATGCCTTTTTGTGATGTTTTATCACATAGTCGTAAATTCACTGCAAAACTGCAAAACAATTTATTTTTGCCTTCTTTTACACGGTATATTAATGTTTTAGAAGCACCGGATTACTAATTTTAAATTACTTCAAAAATTTAATGTTTCCAAATTTCGCCACCACAGTGTCCTCAGCACCAGCATATAAATTGTGGACCCACCCGACTTTCCCAACTTCGGTTCGTGTCGGGAAACTGATCACACCTTTGTCCTTCTGCTTTTATTTGTTATGATTCTGTGTTCCGGTTCCGTCTTGGTTCAACACATTTTTTCCCCCCAAGTTTTAGATTTTTAAATACTCTTGGCTTGACTCCAGGCTTCCCTCAAGCCTGATTTGTGTTTACATGTTTATTTAGTTAAGGGTTCCTCTTGAAAATGAAAATCAGACATGGATTCGAAACATCGAGGCTAACGTTCTCACTCAACACCTTGCTGGCTCCTTCTGTACATTCTGAATTTTTTTTTTTTTTTTTTTTTTTTTACTGTATTACTAACGACGCCGGCATGGTGGGTGCCCACTGATACGCAATGTAAGGTGTTTTTATTCTTTATATTTTTTTACTTCTCCGAAGATGTTGTCGCCCTGTGTGTCATAACCGACAAAGAAATACAAGATTTTTACCGTTTTCACTTGTGCTACATTTTTTACATTTCTGCACATTCCTGTTCCGACTATTATTCCTGTTATGACATTCCTGCTCTGTCTATCCATCAACTCTTGCTTTTATGTAATTTGTATACTTTAAGAAATGTTTTATTGTGTGTGCGGCGCATCGTGAGTCCTGCGAGTATTTTATGAGCGGCCACGTCTTCCTGGAGGGGGCGGCTTTAATCGATGGCCGCTATTGTTTTTTGTAACGATACTGGATATGAACAAGGCACTCTGCTACTAAAAACGTACAATCGATTATCTGTGTTCGTTCTGCGGAGAACTCAAGATAGGCCGCGGACACTATAATTTCTAATTATTTTTTACGCTGTTATAGGCAAAATCATCGTATTCTGCTCCTGTATAAAAACTGTCGGCAACTCTTTAAACATTGCTCCGAATGGCGCACGTTCTCCGTCTGCCGGCACGTGGCATTGACGTCACAGCTCCATTCGAACTTCCATAGCCTGCAGGAAGAAGGATTGCATACCATGCAACCAAATTCGATTTCTTTACAGGCCTAAACAAAAATCTACTTGCTAAATTCTCTGTAAGCCTGTGTCATCTAAGACTATACAATTATCTTAACTGCTTGAAGAAGTATGTTGAAGGTTTGATGCTGTGGAGACTGTGGTCGCCGCCATCAGAACTGGTGAGCAACTTTAGTCTCCGTATCATGGTTGTAAGATAATACCAAGTCTGGTGCAAAATTATGAACGAATTTCAGTCTAGACAAACTGTATGCAGCTTTAGATTATCCAGCAAAACGCTTAAAGCCCTAACCAGACTGGCTGCTCGCGGCTGCACGCCAACGCTAGATGGGGTGCCAAAGACGTCAAAATCGGTCCTGAAACGCAACACCAACCCCACGATTGCAATAATTTTGACCTTGTAGGTACGTGGTAACGCATCGCTTCGCACGAAATTGTCTTCTGTCTGGAGAGGCCTTAAGGCTGACGTGCGGTTTAGCACGCTTTTCCATCGCTTGCATGTCATTAAATAATGAAGTATAAAAGCAATCGTGCGAAGTTGTATTTTCCTTGAAAGGATTATGCAACCATCCAGACGAAAGCGTAATATTACATTACACAGGATGTAATTAAACACACGAAGGAAAAATCTATACTCGTGGTTATTACTCTAAGTATTAAGCATTCCCGTGGGCTCATAATAACTGAAATACTATGCGACTAAAACAGGAACAGGAAGTTGCGTCATTACCGCGCGATTCTTTTCCTTGCAGTGAGGTAGCAACTGTGCATGCCTACGTCACGCTTACGTCACTTGACCTAGATGATCAAAGAATTAAACGCTAGGCTAGGGCAGATTAGGACACCCTGGCTGTGCTGTACCGTACCGTACTAGAAAAAAAAAGTATACGCTGCCAACGTTTGGCTTAATCGTTCAAACCGTTGAGTTAAGGTTTATTGACAATCGAAATTAAATGGCTGCTTTTGCTTTACCGTTTCCAGCTTTGTGTAAAACTTTGATACTCCCTTTAAAAAAAAAGATTTTTTTATGCTTACATTTACCGTAAGCATGAAAACACGTATTTTTCCAGTGGGTCGCCAAAGTTTTTATCAGTGAGAAGGGGCCATCTGTTTCTTCAGCAGAGCTAGCACCCATTTTGTTGCTGCAGTGCTGCAATTAAAATTGGGGGGGGGGGGTGCAAAGAAGAATGCAGGCAGGGAGCTTGGATTATACGTAGCTTTGATAGGGTGGCCACTAGGGTGGAGTGCTTTCTATGGTAGAAAAACCTTTTTTTTTTATTTCGAATCGGCTAGGTGCGGAAAAGTTGCCTTTTGGCCTCCTTATCACTCTCCCAAAAGCAAAAAATTCTAACAAAATTTTCAGAGGTGCCCCAAGGGGCCCAAAGTTTGTAAATTCTATGATAATTTGACGTTTTTCTCGAAATTTTCTGTAAGTCACCACATTTGAATTTAAAATTGGCGATGCGGCCAGAAGATGCCATATAGTATCAATTTTGCACGCAAAAAAAATTGGTGACCTTGCACTAGATTAAGAGGTGCCCCAAGAATCACCAAAAATGGGAATTTTACACAGTATATAGCAGATGAACTCGCTCTTGCCCCATTGCCACAAAACTGCAAAAAACGCCTACCAATCTATCTTTGGTGTTGCTTCTGCATTTGTGAGTGTGAATCTGGGGCTGCTGGTCTTGTAGCCAGGATTCCAGCAGAATCGAGCACCTACAAAAATGTTGGGCGCGAAATCCTATTGGGAGGTACTATTTTGTCTCGTTTTTGTTTGTTTTCCACTATTGTGTCTGATCTGCAACATGTTTAAAGGTTTTTTTTTTGTTTTAGATTGAATGCTGAGCTGAACATAACTGAAAACAGTGAGTGAACCGAAATACAGACTAACAGTAACTAATAACTATGGCGGGAAAAATGTCAGTCAAACCCAAAGCAAGACAAGTTAGCAAATGTCCTGTTTTTGGAGTTCCAGCAAAATTGCCTGAAACAGTATTGCCAATAAACACTGACTTCATGAAGTATATTCTGTATATTCGTGGGGAAATGAAGCAAGGTAAACTTGCCGCCAAGGATCCTACAGTTACGGATGTTGCAGAATGTTTTGCTTGTAGAATTGATAATTTATAGCGCAAAGTTTCTATACTAGTTATTTCCCCATAAAGGTTTAGTGGAGGAGATAAAGTTGTACCACAGCAAGTACCGTAATTTACTGAAGCCCAAATGATTCTAAATATTTAGCAAAGCTTCAAGACTTCTTCAAAGAGGCTATTGAATCAGCACGACGATCAGATACACTGTATCTGTCACACTCTCTGGCTAGATTTGGAAGTTCTGTACGCATCCAGGAAGCAGAAGGAAATCCCATTGTTGCTACAGTATCATTTATTTCAGATGGGATTGGGAACTCAGAAGCGGAGAACGATGCTGTCATCAGAACAGAATCGGCACCAATTCACATGTATAATCTGCATCACAAGTCGACTCAGTCTCAGCATCATCCAACATATCACTATCATATTCATAAAGGTTGGGTTTAGAATTAGATGTTCCGAGAACAGAGTTGCAAGTAGCTTTGGCAAACGTTCTGTTTCTTTTTCTTTTTGTTGTTTCCTTTCTTGACGTTTTTGGTTGTATTTGCATTAATTCTGCCAATCATCATATTACTGGAGCGTCTTTGGTCGAGTAAAAATACCCTTTCATTGTTAGGCACTTTCTTTGCTTTCTTACATTGGCACTAGGACATGTTTACACACTTGCACGCAGAAATATCAAACAATTGAGACCTTGCCTCCTTGAAGAAGTTTTGAAGCTTTGCTAAATATTTAGAATCATTTTGCCTACCCTTGTAGGGCTTCAGTAAATTACGGTACTTGATGTGGTACAAATTAATCTTCTGCACTAAACTTTTGTGGGAAATAATTGGTATAGAAGCTTTGCGCCATAAACACTTAATACCACACGCAACCCGTTCCGCAACATCCGTAACTGTAGGATCCTTGGCAGCAGGTTTACCTTGCTTCATTTCCCCACGAATATACAGAAAATATTGCATGATGTGAGTGTTTGTTGGAAGCACTGTTTCAGGCATTTTTGCTGGAGAACCAAAAACAGGACATTTGTTCACTTGTCTTGTTTTGGATTTAACTGACATTTTTTCCCGCCATAGTTATTAGTTAATGTATTTCTGCACATTTACTGTTTTCAGTTATGTTCAGCTCAGCATTCAATCTAAAACAAACAAAAAAAAACCTTTAAATGTGTTGTAGATCACACACAATAGTGGAAAACAAACGAAAACTAGACAAAATAGCACCTTCCAATAGGATTTCGCACCCAACACTGTTGTTCTATTTTGCTGGAAACCGGCCTACAAGGCCAGCGGCCCCAGATTCACACTCACAAACGCAGAAGCAACACCAAAGATAGGTTGGTAAGCGTTTTTGCCGTCCTATGGCAATGGGGCATGATCGAGTTCATCTGCTTTACATTGTATAATATTCACATTTTTGGTGATTCTTGGGGTTCCTTGGGGCACCTCTTAATCTAGTGCGAGGTCAACAATTTTTTATTGCCTGCAAAATTGATGCTATAAGGCATCTTCTGGCCGCATCGCCAATTTTAAATTCAAATGTGGTGACTTACAGAAAATTTCGAGAAAAACGTCAAATTTTCACAAAATTCCCAAACTTTGGACCCCTTGGGGCACCTCTAAAAAATTTTTTAGAATTTTTTGCTTTTGGGAGAGTGATAAGGAGTCCAAAAGGCAGCTTTTCCGCACCTAGCCGATTCGAAATAAAAAAAAAGTGTTTTTCACTCCACCCTAGTGGCCACACTCGGTGAACGCGTCTGAGCTATAGCACAGATATTTTTCGTGGTAAGGTATACACGAGCGAGATTCAGTTTGTGACGTTTTTGCTCCCAAACCAATCCTCGAAGCAGACGACGCTTGGTTTTTCGAAACCAACGAAAAGGTTTGTGTTAACTAGCCATTAGTTTTTAACGAAATTAATGAATAATTATGAAATATCTGCTCGCTCAATCTTGGCTGAACGTTAAATTACACATTATTAAAACAAAACGAAAAATTCTTACCAGATCACCCGAGACGAGAGAACGTAGCTGACGTAGTTGCGTTGAAACCAAAACAATGGCATGTGTTTACGATGGCCGCTTGTGACGGTGCTCTCCTTCTGATAACAAACGTTGCGATTTTCAGTCGCATTGTCGATTGTGCTGGTAGGTTATTGCACTTTAAAACAATTTAAGCAATTGGAGCGGTCCGACTTACGTTTGATGGTGTGTACTCGTCCGTTTGTTAGTCCAAGCAAAAGCCAATGAGATGCAAGAATCTGTAAAATGATGCGAAAAATGGGGGCAGAAACGTCAGACGCGTTTGAAGTTTGCAAAGCAGCTACCAAAATGTCGCGGTACAGCGTAATAGTAAGTGGGTCCACCCTATCAATGCTACGTGTAATCCAAGCTCCCTGGGTGCAGGTACCCGCGGCCTGGAAGCAAGGTACCCAGAAATTTAATGAAGGAGGCCTAAAAAATTCTACTATTATAAAATAGGCCTCAACTCTGAACCCAAAATTGCATAGTTATTTTTTTTTTTTAATGGGGCCCTGCATTTTACCCCTTGGACAACCCCCCTCCCCTCCACCCCTTGAAAAAGGCTAGTTGTGACACTGTTTTGCTGCATGCATCTAGTACTCCACGAATTGAGGACAAGTGACATACAGCACAGAAAAATACAAACAAACGGAAGGGGAAAAGAAACACCATTTAGGCAGTGCTTCAGCATTGCCAGGAAAGAAACAAACAGTTACGTCTGGTTAGCGCTAATTTTTCGTCACACAGATAACGACCTTTGAAAAGAATTACTCGCAGGTA
>JAHWFP010058785.1:0-13331 GCA_023313725.1 Lithobius niger
ATAGGGTTATTGTTAATAACTCAAAAATAAAATGCTTCGCGTTCTGCTGTTTTAGTAACAGCGACCTTCGGGGTTTCTGCATGACTAAATGTTTATGAAATCTTGAAAAATTAAGGGGAAGGTGCAGGGATAAATAAAACCACTAAAGGGGATGCGCTGATTGAGTGAGCGAAGCAAACGAAATCAGCAATTATTAGCCAGTGTGTGCAAAAATGGGATTGAAGCAACTTACACAGACGGTGTAACCTTATGTACGTTCGCAGTCCTATGAAAGGTGTTATATCCACCCAAAACCAAAACTGGTAGAAAAACCCACAAAGTTTTCAAAAACGGCCGGCCTTTGAAGGGAGTGATATCATTCAACCATGGAAAGGTAGCAATCTTCAAGTATTCATTTAACTTTCGAACTATTAGTCGGTGCGATTAACTTGGCTAATAGAATTGACCTTGGCGGCCTTTCCCTGGTTGAATGATATAACTACCTTCGAAGGCCGACCGTTTTTGGAAACTTGGCGGGTTTTTCTACCAGTTTTGGTTTTGGGTGGGTAGAAATATAGCTGAGCCGATCGCGTCTAGATGGTGCTCGAGATTCTATTTTGAGATTTTTTGATCGCTCCAGAAAATCACGAAAATTACTTATTTCTAATATTTGGCCTAGTTTCGGCAGTCTTCTAATAGGGGGGGGGGGATTCGGTTACAAATACCCGTAACGCATTTCATGATAGAAATAATTTCTTACAAACAGGTGCCTACAACCCATAGAAAGGACTGAGGGGAGCCAAATAACAATTTTCTTAGAACCGATGTGGCGACCCAAAATGGTATCCAAAAAGCTTGTTGTTTTGCTAAACCATTGATCAGATCGAGAATAAAACGGATGCAGGCAATATTCAGAATTAAGTTTTCCTAAAGAATGGATGTGTTAATAATTGGCATGATAGCACCCTCGTAACCCACGCTCTATTACTTCCTGCTACCATTGAAGAGTTTATAGTACAGTATAGCAATTCATGACTTTAAACGGTTGTGTGGTAATTCTCTTAATTGAATGAATCAAGATAAGCTGAAATGTGGCGATACGAAAATTGTTCAACAAGGACAAAAATAATGTTGGCATAAGTTTTAGCCAGACATCAACACCACCATAAAGAACAAGGGGCTACAGCGACTATCTAGTCGCATTGGTCTTCTGTACAGTTCCTCCACTTCCAATGTTGAGGCGCACACCTCTATCATGCACTACAACAGCTAGCACTATTATATAATCTAGAAACAGTAACCATCAGAATTGCCCGTTACAAATGTGTTAGCTTTTAAGCTTATTTTACGTTTTAGGTATAATTGTCAGCTGCGTTTAGGCCTAATTTACAACTTTAATTTCGTAAGTAGCAACTAGCGGAGATTTGGATTGTATACAGTAAGCCTATTCATTTTTGCAACACGGTATGCCTCCGCGCACACAGTTAGAGTGTTACAACGTAATGTGCAACGCAGCCTAATACAGATCAGTGGTAGTAGGGAAGGGACAGGAGAAATGTTGCAGCAGCGACTCGTAGCAACTATTGATGTTGTCATGGTAATGGATCTAATTTTCATTTTTAGGCCTTTTTTTTTAACGGCAGTTTTAGTTTCGTAAGTAGCAGATAGGCCTAATGGAGAATTTGGTTCGATCGTAAGCCTAATCATTAATGCAACAATGCGACAAGACTCTTTTAAACGAAGCTAAAATGTTTTTGTTTTTACGGCTGCGTTAACAAAAATCTTTAGGATTTCAATTCGACGATAAAATGTTATTATTTAATTTAGTTACGTCGAAGAAGTCTATTAGCTATAAGGAGGCAACGATGTTTTAATTTGCCATGTTATTTATCTAACTTTTGACACTGAATCGAACGTTGTAAACAGTGGTCGTCAATTTCTGGTACCGTTGCGAAGCTGAAAAAAGCGACGGACGGACGGACGGATAAAGTCGTTGCAAAAGTCTTCTCAGCCGGTACGGCTGTACAGAAGACTAAAAAGGAGAGAAGTCGAAACGACCAAAGGTGGGTCATTGATCGACACGACTAAAGACCTGACTACCCAAAGGGCCGACAATATAACAAAAGTTGGTCACGAAGTAACAAATAACTTGCGTCCAGCTTTCCCCAGGCTTACGACGTGAACTTAGGAGTTTAAACCCTATTTTTTTTAAACTTCAAAAGCTTTTGTCATACAATCTATTAAAACAGTGCTGTTTTAGGACAGTTATGGTTCAAGCGTTAAGTTATACCCGGCAACACACAACAATTAAATGGTATGGCGGTTAGTTCTATTAGCACAAACATGAGTTCCATTCTCACAATTCAAGCCGACCCACACCTGTTTGAAAACTTTTACACTGATGGCTTAGCACATAAAACGAGGATAAATCGAAGATGGTAATAATTCGATTTAAATAATGAACTTGCTTGTAGGCCGTACCTCCCCACGCAATATTGTGGAGTCAGCTTGGTGATAAACGCGATTTTGTTCTTTTTGCAACTCTGGTTAGGAAATTGGTGCCAGCTTGGCTCCACTAACAAGTATTACTTACCTTTGCAGATAACAGAATCAACGCAAAATAACAGAATGTCAACTGTCATTAGTGTACATTTCCTCCAGCTGATAAATCGATTGGAATGACACTTTAGGCCTTGCAAAAAAGACCATTAAAATAATTTGCATCACAGTTGTTACTTTTATTTTATCATTGAATTTATTCTTTAATATACACCTCTCTTTCAATTGAGGTGCATCACAATTTTTTTTTAGTTTTTAAAATGGATTTAATTTTTTTTTTGTTTCAAATATTTAGAATGCATAAATTTTTATTTTTTAAAATGGGTTTAATTTGATATAATTTTGTTGGTGTTGGCCCTTTGTGTAGGTAACCCTTTGGTTAATTGTCCTCTTTGTCTGTCGGTCCATTGGGTGTCGGCCCAATGACCGGATCCCAAAAAATATATAAATCCATATAGTCAAGATGGCGGACTAAACTGGTCACAATTTTTTTTTACGTTAAACAGATTGAAATTAAACGGGTTATAAAAACTATTCATAATAACATTTCTTTAAGTTAGGTCCAATTCATAATTAGGGTTAAAAGTAAACCTTCCTGCCCCAGGTCGTCATTTGCGTCCTGGTCTTGTTGACGGAGGTTGTAGCCTATTCCTGCTACCTGTTGTGTTGTAATGAAAATAAAGAGTAGGCAATGACAAACGTAATTTGATGCTAGCTTACACCTGTTTGAAGACTAACACCACAAGTTGAGGATAAAAACGAAGAAAACAATCATTTCGAGGTAAAAAAGTGAACATCTCGATTAAAAGACATTTTGCCTACTATTGAATCTTGCCGAAGCTGATTGTGTAGTCTGTAGTCTGTGTAGTTATGTTTCAGTACCATACTTTATTCTTGCATTCATTCTAAATTTCTATCTTAAAATTCAGTCGCGTTAGTCCTAATTAAGATAACTGGACGTACTTAGCCTCAAATTAAAAAGCCGTAAGACTCAAATGGTTATTGTATGGGTTTGAATTTTTTTGTGAAAGGCCTTGAACCATTATTAGAAGACGTGACGTGCGCGTAGGTATCGTTTTATCTGCTAAGTCTTTTGTGGTGTATTAATTTCTGATTAATTTCCGTGAATATTTCCATGATTAATTTCCATTAGAGGTGACACATGATGCTATGATTTTTTTTGGGTTTAAAAAATTATAATCCCCGAAATTTCTTGTCCAATTCAATTGATTGACACATTAAAATCTACAAATAAGGCATAGAATGTATGCGCAAAATTTGAAGTGACACGACAAAAGGTTCATAAGTGATTCCGATCACTAACAGTGAGGATATATAATCTTGAATTTAGTTTCTTCCAAAAAAAACCCAAAAAACATTGTGGTTGGAAAACAATAACGTACTGTGTGGATGAAAACCGAAGGGGAGGAAAATCCCAGATAGTAGAACCATTTTTACGCAGAAACCCCGGGGGAACATACAATAGAAACCCCTTTGGAAACGTATTGATATCCCACGGTGTTTTAAGTAAAACTCTTGGATTCTTCCCGTTGACTTACACAAGAATGTAGCTCGCCACTTTTGACTTAGAAAACCCTTTGGGGTGAACGAAGGCGCAACCTCATTGCTCTTTCCTTTCCCCAGTTTTTCTAAATTTTTTGCTACACTGTAAATCTCCACCGGCAAAATGGTATATTCTTTTTTTTTTCCAAAATGGGTAGTGAAAATGCGTTATCATAATTTTAAATAAATTCATTACCATAATGCGCAACGGATGATTGTCTATATTTTAGCACATTACAAGGTGAGTAGATACAACGTAGACGAGCAGCTGTAGCTTAAACCCGAATTATTGTAAAAAAAAATTTAATTCTCTTGTTTGAAAATATAAATCCCTAACTTTTAACTGAACTTTCGGTTAGCTTAATTATAACTACCACATCAGCAGTTTAAAATTAGGAACTGTTATACTGAATCCTTTCCGATGGTAAGACATGTAACAGAACGATAATGTGATTTCGGTGTGGCACAGGTTTATAGCTAAATACCAGTAGAATTTTAAAGAAAATGTAATAATTCAGAATATTGTTGGCAGTCAGTTTGTTTTGAATCTGATCAATGTTTTAGTCAAACAGGAGTAACAAAAAAAAAAGATTTAGTTGTCTTTTTTAGTATTATGGATTTATTCTTTTTTGAGGTCCCCTTTGTATTTCACTTTGTATGTACAATCAGGAGAATAAATTGTCATCATAAAATCCTTTTGAGAATGCAGTACCAAGGTCACTAAGAATATGGTACTACACTCTAGATAAAAAGAAATAGTGTGAACTCAAATTAGGATGAAGTATTTTGGAAAGGATCAGGTTCTGCTCAACACAGATTTGGGCAACATAGCAGAACGACGGTAAAGAGAACTTGGAATGATGTGCGTGGATTTCAAATCAGTAACGCCATCGGTTCAGTTTAATAAAGGTGACCACGCTGAGTGATCGCCCGCCAATTAACTCAGAAGGCAAACCTGACTCAGATTATAGAGTCAGCATGAATAGCTAGCCATAATCATAAATGTTGGAAAGGGAAAATCGGGCATATACTCTAATTGCTACAGCCGATAGTTATCGTTTGTACGGTTAAGGCGGAAGTGACTTCTAAACTAATTTTATTCAGGTCACGAGCCAAATAACGGAGAACGAGCATGTGGATCGTACGTTGTTTATTTTATCATAACGTGGAATTCGGCATTAATTTCATTATTACTTCAGAGTACTAATAACAAACATACAGTTACATCATTAAATAAATGGTTATTAACATGGCTGAGTTTAGGCTACACTCATACTATTGCAACAATGGGTTCCGATACATTGTTTTTGTCGCACTTTTTCGTCAAAGGTAGTAGTATAGGCATTTACGATATGGTCATGGACCCCACCCGTAGCACAAGGGACATGTATAGGTTATACCCATGATTTCCAACAATACCGAGGAGAATACGGGATTTACGCCTCCAAGAATGCCAACAGACTCCGAGCCGAAGGCGACCTTTCTGTTGGGACCCGAGGAGGTGTAAATCCCGTATTCTCTGAGGCACTGTTGCAAACCATGGGTATAACCAGGAGGAAATGAAAGCTGGGAGTACACAACTTGTAGGGTCGATGCGCCAAATTAACAGTAGGGGATAATTAGTGCGTCCGGGAGCCGCCCCAATGCAAACCCCACAGTTTAGGGACAAGCTCTAAAACGTGCCGTGGTGGTAGTCTAGGGGTTGCAGGAATTCCAAATTTACCTTAACTGATGGATCAAGGCTAGAAGTCGTGGTTCAGTTTTGGTGTTGGTTTAATGTAACATATGAGCGATAGTGTGCTCTGGCTCGCCTGAAGTTCTTGGGCGACACTAACCTCGGCTTAAGGCCTTAAATGGAACGTCAACGGCATTAGGCTTACTTGGGGAAATTTAGATTTATAAGTTTCGGGAAAATTTGGTTAAGTTGGTGACTGCTAAACTAAGTAGCAACGGGGTTGCAGTTGTGAACTAGCAACAGGATGGGTCAAGTTTGAATTTAAGTTGGGGATAGGGGAAATTGGGGAAAAATTCTAATGTTAGGGCCGAAATTACCTTTTGATGCGGGGAGTTGGAGAGTTGGAGGCGGAATGGAATTTTAGGTTAATAGCTAATTGTTAGGAGCACCCGGCGGATGATCAAGCGAGCTCGAGCGTTACAATTGAATGCATGACGTACAGACAAATCAGTGTTATGTTTTGTTACAACAATTGATCAAATATAGATTATTTCAACTAACAATTGAGTATTAATTTTGACAATGGCACATTACAATTTGACGTCAGGTGGACTTCGGGCTTAGGAGATTTCACAAATGACGTCAGTTGTGACCTTGCTGGGGTGATAAAATTCCAACGTTGAAATCCGGAATTAAACTCGCAACAAACTGTAACACATACCACAGAATGCGGCACTTGTCGTTTTGGAATGGGGCTTCACCACAACACGTAAGCCCCAGCCTAAGCGAAAATATCAGATTTTCTTGTCAATTCTGTAGATTATTTAAGTTTATACGCTTTGGAAATTAAGTTACATGCTTGATTTTGGTTTATACGTTTGAATTTACGCAGATTAGTTTGCTTACATTTGATTTAAAGTGGGCCAGTGTCGTACAGCAAGTTTGTAAGTACCAACGAAACACAGTTTTCGTTCTTCGAACCAGCTCACTCAACTTCCAACCAATCAAAAGGCGATATCGCTTTAACCAATCAGAGAGCGGAACACATTCGCATATTAGGGGGAAGGCTGACGTAGCAGATGCAAACCAGCTGAGATGGCTGCGATCCTCGCTCCACTAATAGTGAGCGTGGAACGCAGCTTCAATCCCAGTTTGCATTGAACAGATGACGCTCGCATTCTGCTCTCACCGTTTGGAAAGTGAACGGGAGTTTTTTTTCCCAGTTTCAATTCGCAGATTCAATCCCTGTTTGTTTTGAGCAGACGACGCTCGCTATCTGCTCTCACCGTTTGGAAAGTGATCGTCGGTTTTTTTTCTTCTTAACACTGCTTAGCCACGCGTGTAAACAATCTCCCCACTCTAACCCACACCAGATGAAAACTTGATGGACAGGGGAAGGCTTAGCGGTTGTGGCATTGCTAGGCCGGCAGGCCTTCCTACTCGTATTTTGTTACGGGCCTCTGTGGTTTGGAAAGCGAACGGCTGTTTTTTTCTGAACATTGGTTAGACACGCATGTAAACAATGGTTCCTCCCCCCAATCCGATGAGAGATTGATGGACTTAGCGGTTATGTGATTGCTAGTGATAAGTCTTTATTTACAAACAAACAAGTTTGTTTATTTATTATTACGTATTTTGTTAAGTAGCTAAACCTAACGTAATACGCCATTCTAATCGTGCATTACTTCGATAGCCCATCAATCTGTAGTCCTGCAGCATTCATCCTATGCACTGATGGCAACCAACTACCCCACAGTCAATCTGCATTATTACGGCACCTTCCTAAACGACCAAAGAGAGCGAACCAAACGCACCACTGTTGGTGACAGTTTGGCACATTTCCTGCTAATATCCGTGTTGATGCGGCTTAATTGACGTCAACATCGTCAGCGATGAATCTGTTTCTTCAGAACTGTTAGCTCGCGCATGCTCAAACCTCCACCCCAGCAAACCACTTCCCTGAGATGGTTCGCAATTTGGCATTGCTCTCGCCTGGTCACATCTATTAGCCAGGCCTGGTTACTTTGCTGAGCCTGTTGAGCTGTGTTGTATAGTTTAGGAAGGTGCTGAACGGCTGACGCAACATCACTGCGCACGCGCGACGTAAAGTTTGGAGCCAAACTGTCTCTAACAGTGGTGTGCTCCGTTCGGTGCTTTAGGAAGAACCTTTTAGATTACCTACAACCAGCGGCGTAAATAAACATTTTCCCGGGAATGGGACGGGGGTGCAAATTACACATTTTTACGCCCCCGTCAACCGTCTTTTAGCGCCCCCTTCAGCATGCACAATAAAACTCCACATAGGAGGCATGTTTTAAAATACTTAGCTTTCTCATTATGTTCTTCATTAAAGACCTTTGCATAGAACGTTGCTTACCCAATTATGTCTTCCTCCATCTCTCCCCCCACCCCCAAAGAAAAACGTTTATGAGATAGACGCCTACCCCCACCTGCGTGTATGCGTCTACGTCCATACACCCTACATTAACGCGGCACTCGTGAATTACTTATGCCTTTTTTCAGAATCCACTGTTTTGGATTTGAAAACCTGACGCAGTATCCACCTGTGGAATTTAGTTTGCTTGTCAAGATTCTTCCGAAGCCACATTCTAAAATTACTTTGCTGCTTTATTTTTTGGCATTCACTGACTACGATAAAGACATTTCAATGTAACTGCTACGTGTCCAATAATAATTGTCCCCCAACCATCGCTTCATCCTTTTCCCCACACCTTACCCAAACGTGAAGGAACACCGGTTCTTCCTGCTGCGTCGTCTATTTTCAAACGTTTTATTTTTATATTTAACTGCGATGAAACTTTGCTACGATGTACTACTTCTGCTTCACTTACGTAATCAATTTTTTGTCCCCTCCCCCACCTCCCACCGAACGAAGCATACGTAGATTCTTCCTCAGTGTTCCCACTCCCCCACCACCGTATCTATACGTCGCACTTTCGCTTCCCCCCAACCCACCCCCAACTACGGATTGGCTGCAGCCTCCTGGTCGGAGGAGGAGAGAGTAGCAGTATGCAGCCACTGGCCACTGGAATGTTGAGGTACTTCAACGCTCCGAGGTGCTGGGGAGGGTGGGGGGGGGGGATGGCTCGTCGACAGCAGGTCGTTAGCGCCAACCTCAGTCACTGTGCAGTGGTCCGGGAGCACAGTCACAGTCGCATGAGAGTGGTGTTTCTTGTAACTTACTGCTAGACAAACGTGTATACAGTCATATACGCTAGTGTAACACATTTTTTTAAATTTAATTTCGCCTACGGAATTTTCTCGAATGAGCACCCGGGGGCTTTATTTTCGTGTGCAAAACACGGCGCTCATAATTTTTGAGAACCGAGCAGCTGAACTGAAACAAGTGTGTAATCGTAAAACAAAGCTAGCTCCACGAAGAAAAACGTAGTGTTAGCTTAGGGAACGACAGTGAAAGCCAATGTGCGCAAGGCCGTGGGAGTGGGAAGGGGGGGGGGGGGGGGAATTGGCAATTTTTTTTGTTCAAACTGGTAAATTTATGTCCCGACCAAAGGTTAACCACCCCCCCGTCATAACAACGAAAGAACGAAGTCGAACTTTATAGTTTGCACTTCAGATTAAAACGAGAACGATTTAAAAAAAATTATACTTGGATAAGCTCTTTTACGCCCTCTTCAGTCTTTCTTGCCTTCCCCACTGGGTAACTACGGCCCTGATTGAGTGGCCATATAATTATACGGCATTTTTTTTTTAACTTTGCTCTTTTAATTGACGGAACGTGCAGACGTGTTAACGATCCGTTTATTTAATTTAAATAAACTATACCGTCTTTATATTTTAAAAGACGTGTGGTTTGTAATTAGCATGATGGATTAACAATTTCCGAGCTCGGAGAATGAGTGGATGACAAAATAAACAAAGTTTACAGATTAATTTCTTCTTGAGCTACAAAATTGGCGTAGCCGAATGAGAAGGTAGTTTGCTGACGTAGTTGTTAAATTGAACTTTCACGTACTTTGACTTATAGTTTAAAACAATGAATTATAGCTTCGATCTGTATCACGCAGCCATTCTTTTAAATCCGATCTCGCTTTCCACAAGCAATCATCATGACGGGCAACCATCCTCCATGTAATGGATTCACTTGTAACACCCGTTAATGTCTAAGCCTAACCACTGAAACGCCGTGCTTTTTTCGAGTGGATTTTAAGTATCTGTCGTAATACACTACATTTCGAGATTTTTCAGCGGTTCTAGAATGATTTACCTTACTCGTCAGCGTTGTAGTTTGTTTCTACCCGAATTGTCTACCCACAATACAACCCGAATTGTCAATACGCGCAAGTTACAACGAACGTTCGTCGGCGAAGCGATAGACAATGCCGCCATTGTTGTTTTCCGTCGAATTGGTCAAAACGTGAACTCAAATCATGGCCCAACGTAGCTTTACTACACTGTTTGGGATTGGCTAGATTTTACAAAATCCGAATCTTATACAAAACGGGATAAACTATAATACACCATTTTTGGAGTAAAAATAATAATTACATTAAACTTCACAAAACGTAACTTTAAATATTGTCGCTCAATACCAGTTTCGCCATCTGGCGACAAACGCACAAGGGCCAAAATCTGCCGCACGATGGCAGGGCAAACGGCAAATGAGGGTTGTGGAATCATCCAAGTAAGGTACTCCTCGCATACTGCGTATTGTTTATTAATTTCCTCCTGGTATAACTAATTTGTGCCCGTGGTCACTTTTTGTGTCCAATAAATTTTGTACCTAAGTTTTCTTTTTCCTCTTTTTTCCTTTTGTTTTGGGTTATTTTCTGGGCGGTATTGTATTGCATTTATTCCAAGGGCCTCGTCCTTTCACCACGCGCCCTAATACAGAACCTAAACTAGACCAAAACTACAAGAATTACAATCACATATGCGCAATACTACTAATACTACACAACAACGACACGGTCCTCAGTCACTGTGCGGTTTAACTTCAACTTCAAAAAGTCCCCAACGCCATACACTCTCTTCTATCTTAAGAAAAAACTGTGCGGTGATATCCATTACAACAATATTTACTGATGCAATAGATTCTTCCAACAATCGGTAATGCAGTAGTTATTATTAGCAATGAGTATCAATCAGCTAAAAGAACGTGTGCGTGTTTCGAACGTCCATTGTTGTCCGAACTTTCATTTCATTGTGTCGGTAAAAATGGCAGTAGCTTTAGGTGTCGACGAACTTTTTCCGACGACGACGATTTGGTTCAATCTTGGTCAGCCAGAATAATCCATTCGAGTCAAGCGGCATCAAGCAGTCATTGGAGTCAGCTAGAAGCTGTCTTTAATGTGGGTGAGTTAAATCTTAAGCCTAATATCCGGAATTTTTATTAAATTTAATTTCGTTAGGCTATACAGTTTCTTGGTTTGAGTTTGAATTGAATCGTTGGTGTGCTTTTTGTGGTCGTAACACGTTGTGCGGACGGTTTGCCCCACGCGCCATCTACGTTGTATGGACAAGGCATGACATAAAACGAAGTCCATACAACGTTGATGGCGCGTTTACGCATTATTTGCATTACATTAAAACTTTTGTTACTTTGTCTCACAGGGGGTTAAAAAATATAGCTGAATGGCTGAATGCAACAGTAAGATTTCTGGTGGACTAAACACTACAGCAAAGGAAAGGCTTAATCGTGTCCCTTTCCGTTTTCATGGGTACAAGTGCAACTTAAATTTTGCATTTGCAAAATGCATCAGTTAGGTTTCACGTGGACTAAACACTACAGCAGCGCTACGAATGGCTTATTCGAGTTACTTTCCTATTTTTATTACATATGATTGGTTAAACTTACCTGAATATCCGCTTTCCGAGTTATTGGCCCGGAGGCAACAATGGTCTAACAATGCTTTTTTGAAAACTGCGGGCCAATAACTACTTAGTTACTGGCCCGCACTTTTTAAATCATTTCATTTCACAAATAAACTTACATAACGATGCATTCAGTTCATCAAAGGTCATGTCGACAAACGGTCTTCCCATGGACGAATACTTGCCTTCAGTGGAACTGATCCAGCTGTTGTACAATCTTTTAACCAAGTCCAACTTTTTTTGTGTATTTTCTGGCTCTACAGGCTTGACACATGCAGCCAAAACGTTAGGCGTTACTTTCTTATAACGCTGTTTCTTTGCAGACTGAATTGTTCCTCGTCACTAGACAAAACGTTAGGCGTTACTTTCGTACAACACTGTTTCTTCGCAGGCATGAAATCCTAATCACTAGAATAATCCAAAAAACTAGCAATATTGACAAATGGTAATACTTCACCATTTCCTTCCCAGTTATAATCGTCCAACAGAGGAAAGTCTTCTTCACTTTCAGAGTCCAAAAACGACGCTATATCGACAGCCATGTTGAAATGTCGCAGTTAGCCATTGCGCAACCAATCCCGGCGCGATATACATTGTTGCAGGGGCAATGACATTGCTAAGGAATACGCTGTTCAATTGTTATCGCGAGCGGGATATTCAGTCGGGTAAAGCCCTCAACCTTGGACCATTCGGAAACAATCCCCCGCGGGCGCTGCGCGCCCTTGTGAATTGTTTCCGAACGGCCCGCGGTTTTCGGGCATTAACCTTTACTTAATGCACGGTGGTGACGTCACGCCAACACATCCCAATGCTAAAAGTGTAGCCGTTATATACGGTTAATCTGAAAACCCACACACGTGACCGTGGGTTAATTTTGATAACCCACACTTTTTTTGATAACCGACACTTATTTTGATAATCTAACACTTTTTCCGCGCTCCACACAACCACTGCTCTACCATATGACATACTTTTCAAAACTACCGTACACAACACAAATTCAACCAACATAAATAAGCACATTTGCAACCTGCGACATTTATCGTACTAACATGAAAAAAAAAAACTCGCGTAGGCTACTATGCTAGGACCCCACCCATGAAAGAATGGCCCAATCCGCCAATCTTTCGCTCCGACAGTACTAAAACTAGGCTACCGACACTTGTAAACACACCTAAATACACCTAAAACATACGATACTCAAGCGAACAGCACATTTATAGGCTACCGACACTTGTAAACACACCTAAATACACCTAAAACATACGATACTCAAGCGAACAGCACATTTATAGTCTGGCGACATTTTCCGCACTAACACGAAGAAAAAAAAACCTCGCTTACGATGCTAGCCCCCTACCCACCCCAATCCATGAATGAATGGTCCAAGCCGAATCGACAACCTTTCGTTCCGACGGTACGATAACTAGCCTACTGACACCTTCTAAAACACACCTAAAAACCTACGAGACTCAAGCGAATAACGCATTCTATACGTTATATCTTATTTAAACTAATAAAGTAGAAAAAATACGGTTTTACCTTAAACACAAACGTCCGTGACTGGGACTGGATATAGGGACGTCCTCGCGTACGTGAGACTTTCGCAGACAGGTAGTTTAAACCGGAAGTTTGAGTTCAGGAATTTACGTCATGTTTCACAAATAAAATTTTCAAATAAATTTTTTTTTAATCTCAA